>JAPEIX020089303.1:0-10541 GCA_026122405.2 Zoanthus sansibaricus | reverse complement strand
GCTAGTAGCTAACATGAAGCCACTAATATGGGCACTAAGGTCATGTTAGTATCTATACTAGTAGTATAGTAAGAGTACCTATATATCTTCTATGTACAGATAGCACAAACGTGCTAGTAGCTAATTTGAAGCCACTATATTTGGTACTAAGGTCACGTTAGTATCTATACTAGTAGTATAGTAAGAGTATTTATATCTTCTATGTATAGCTTTCACAAACGTGCTAGTAGCTATCTTGAAGTTACTTTATTAGGCACTGAGGTCATGTTAGTATCTCTACTAATAGGGTAGTAAGAGTATCTATACATTTTATGTATAGATAGCACAACCGTGTTATAGTAGCTAAACTTGAAGCCACAAAAATGGACATTAGAACCATTTTGGTAGCGGCCATTACCTCTTATTAAATATTGAGTGTGAATGTTAGTAGCCGTTGATAGATGTTCGGTCTTTTATGCATCATCAGCTTAAAATAGCTAACAGTAACAAACAAGCCTCTGAGACTCGAGAAGATAAAAACTAACTGTATTTCAAGTCTTTGAATTTTTTCTGCTACTACTAACAGATATATTATTTTATCTCCTTATCAAAAAACGTTATTAATTTTGTGAGAAAGCCGAGCCTGCATTTGAACTTTGTTTTTCTTCTCTATGGCCACATTTTTAAAACATTTCCCGAAGGCGTTTTATGAAAACATGGTTTGAGTGTTGACCCCCTACTTGGTTTGGAAGTCGAGCGACATTACATGACGTCCAATTGAAAAACCAAATTGCCGCAAGTATGTTATATTTTTTATCCCGAAAGAAACTGCTAACAGACAAACCAATTGAGCACTTAAATATTGGCCCTTGTTGTTCCGAAGTATTCCAAAAACGCGTTGACTTTTCCTTCAAAGTAACACTCGCGGTTTGAAATCTCAAAGCCAGACAAAAAATGCAATTGAAATAGGACTGTTAAGTGCTTCTAAAGTACCTTAGCTTTCAGTAACTACTTTTATGTGACAGAAATGAAAAGGCAATTAGCTTTTAAGTTATATGCGGAGGTTGCTAATAGTTGTTTCAGACGTCTAGACCACAAAACTAAGTCATTCATATTTATACTAGAAGAAAACAAATTAAATTGAAATGATATTTTGTGCTGTATCAAATGCTCTTCATAATGAAGTCTTTCAATAACAAATTATCTCAACATCAAACTAATAATTTATGATTTTTGTTTGTTTTTCTTTTTTTTTGCAAGGCGATTTCACTTTTGTTAGAATAAACAATCCGCCGCCTTCATCAGCAATCTATAAACAGAAAAACTTTGTCGTCTCAACGAACACATCTGGAAAACCGCAATTTTGACATTAAAGCACCCATTTCCCATCTTTTAACAATTGAGAACATGCAACCACAAGTTTGATTGCCTTATTTACCAAGTTCAATTTATCAAAAACATCAAACGGGATTTAAACATCCAAACGGACTCAATTAAGACCAAAGGAGTTGATTAACATGTTTAAAATCCCTTAGGTTTTTCATCTATTATATTTTTAGTTGTATTTGTAATTTAGCTTTCTTTCCAAGGTCAATTTATATTCGCTTCTCACCCCTTTTGATTGGCTTATTTTTTTATTATCTTTAGTTTACATCAAATTAAAACACCATCATTTTTAAATTATGTAAGTTTTAACGATATATACAAGAACATGTATCGAGCGTTGAATTTTGACGCAAAATTGTATTTAATGTTCTAAACTTCACGATTTTATTATGGCGATTCGATAAAATTGACTTTATTGCCTTCATAGTGCTAAAAATTCTTCTTTCAAACAAGAAATTAGTAAAACAACTGCCAGAGCTACAAGCAATACTTGGATAATAATAATAATAATAATAATAATAATAATAATAATAATGTCATAGTGATAGGAAAACAAGTTATCTACACAGATGTATAAACAAACTTATAAAACCAGATTTCATTCATTATAATATAGATAGAAACCTGCGCGTCTTCTGATTGGTCAAAAATCTATGTTTTATTAGAGTATAAAACATAGAAAAAGCGTGTTTTATTGCTTTTCGCCACCGGCATTCTTTTGCCAACTTTTTCAGAGATGGCGGGAAACATTTAAAATTCAAGACACTTATGATGGAGTTCTCTGCAAAGCAGCAGAAAGTTTTGAAGACGAGAGTAATTTATCAAATAAACAAGAAGCGAAAACTGTCGAGAACTAAACTGCGTCAGTTTGTCGATCTGTGTGCTGTTGTTTATTTTCGCGGCGCGTAAAATCTATATGATAAAGCAAATAAAGAAGTCTAAGCCGTTTATTACACTGTGATAAAACACGACGGTCATTTGAGAACACGAGGGAAATGTAGAAAACACGAGCCGCATTATAGACGTACGAAGTCTTATGTAAGTTTCAATAAGTTTTATATATACGCAAATGAGTTTTATTTGTGGTAGCAGTCGGTGTATAAATGTATCACATGTTTTGTATATTCAACAAAAGTAATTTTGAATCAAACTGCGCCCATGCATAAATATCAAACTAAACTTATGAAGTGTGTTGTTTATGCACGTATTTATGTTTTATCTGAAAAAAATGTAACAGCTTTTAATGAACGGTTTTAGTTTTTTGCCGTGGCTCTGTCGATTGGTGGAATTGTGCTGATGGCTTCAGTAGAAGGGTTAAAGGGACCAAGCCCAGTTGGAATTCTCTATTCAGTCACCTCAGCTTTATCGGCGGCGATGTACAAGGTCAGTGAACACAACAACTTAAGATCTCAACTACCCTGGGTACCAGAGGTCCGAGAGGGATTTGGGGGGAGAGAGAGAGAGACGGGAGGACGTGGTCTCCCGTCTCTCTCTCTCCCTCTCTAACCTCTCTCGGAACTCTGGTACCCAGGGTAGCAGTACTAATAAAACTGTAGAAAAAAACAGCGATAAAAGTAAAGGGTTTTGTAAACAAGCGTATACGAAGTAATAACTTTTTCATGTTTTAGCAAGGCCATCTTTGCCATGCGACACGAGAAAAGTAGCTAATCGAGAAGTTAAAATGGCTAAGTTTCTGAACAATGAAGGAAATAAACATCTTTGCACCCATGTATAGAACCGCTTTTACCATCATTATACTCATTGGATGATAGTAGATGGTCAGCATTTGATCTATTCGGAAGCACATTTCATAATTCCTCGGTTCTGTGATTGGTTTTTGGTTGTCTTTCCGTATAGGACTTCAAAATGGCTGCTAACAATAACAACTAGTATAAACCTATTAACGGTCTAACACGCATTCTGCATTCTGATTGGCTACTCTACTAGTAGAGAAAAGATGGCGTATAAAACAGTAATGAGCCCTGTTTTGCTATAATAGAAGAGGCTTTCATCGATAATGTAATTTGTACATCCCTTTTCGACCAATAAGTACGTTTATACTAAAGCAATTAGACCTCTGGACCTCATGAACTACGAATCTAACTAGCCCATTCACCTACGGCCTCATGGGCTATTGCCTCGTAGTCCATTCGTCCTCGAGGTCTAATTGTTAAATATAATTAAGTAAAATCGCTTGGTTCAAGTCCTTGTGTTACCATGTCAACAGCAAGTAAAAGCAAGAAGCGTGTAACAATAGCAAACAGATATTTTGTTAGTGGAGCCAAGTTAAAAGCCGCAACAAACTTTTAAAAACCAATGTAGAACAAATCGAGCAAAAAACCTAGCACCTTAACATCAAAAGAGATGATAACGAATTGTTGTTTAAAACTTGCCTCTTGTTTCTTTCTAGGTTCTGTTCAAAAAACTTGTTGGCGATGCATCGGGATCTCAAGTATCTTTGTTCCTTACCCTCTTGGGCTTTCTCAATTTACTCGTTTTATGGCCGCTCATTCCTATTCTTCATTACGCCAAGTACGAACACATGACTTGGAACACAATACCGTGGGCCTACCTCACCGGAAGTGGGAGCCTCAGCCTCGTTTTCAATTTCCTTATTAACTTTGGCGTCGCGTTCACGTACCCATTGTTAATCTCACTCGGCACTGTGCTTGGAATACCAGTTAATGCCGCAGCTGATGCAATATTTAGACATCAAGACTTTGGATTTCATAAGATTATTGCATCGCTAATGATTGTGATAGGCTTCTTGTTGCTGTTGCTACCACGGCGGTTTGAAAATTTGCTTCAGAGTAAATTATGTTGCAAGAAAATCGCCTACGAGAGAAAATATCTCTACGAGGTGGACTGAATACTTGTTTATAACGAGTTCTACTAGATAAACATATGAAAAGAAAGAAATAATCAAAACGCAGATTTTGACATTTTTACATTTAATGTTACTTTTTTACTAAATTTTATGATGAAGTAATATCTATTTTTCGAAAAGCTATTCATATTCTAGTTTTCCAGGGGATAAAACGTGAAATGTTTCTACGGCATTATGCCAAGCTGCGTCAATTGGGGGTATTTGAAAGATGATAAAAGAAACACGCAACTTTTCACAAAGAAAAAAAAAACTAAACGCCCTATGGTCTTTTTACGGCGTGCTGAAGTTGCATTTTGATAAAAAGTGGCTTATTTCAAATCTTATTCTAAAAGGAAATATCAGTGACGACCCGGTGTAGAAATGGCTACAACTGTTCATTAAAAAACGTTATGTTCGTTGCTAATCTACCATTGATGAGTTTTAGAGTGGACTGGTTAGGAAACTTAGCAAACTACAAAGAAGATTACAATTGTTTCTGTTTTATGTTGTGTTCACGGTCACGGTTAGGATCTTTTGTTCTAGGTGTCACGTTTCATTACTCTATTGGCCGTTTGCTAATTTTCATCTCAAGCCTTAACAGTCATGTCTCAATAGGGCAAAAGAAAACAACTCTGGTAGAGCACCAGTCATGAAATCGGTGAGTCGTGGGTTTGATTTCCGCTCGGGGCGTCTGATTTTTTCAGTATTTGTTCTGGTATTATTCCCTCTTAAGACACATCAGAGTTTCTCTCTCTGAGGATGAACTAATAACAAAGAAAGTCATCAAGTTTCCTAACCATTCAAACATACTAACTTTGCTGAAACCTAACACTGAAGTGGACGACCTGGGTAGAAATGGATAAAACTGTTCATTAAAAAACGTTTTACAACGCTATTCATCTTCGTTGCTAATCTACCATTGATGAGTTGAGTGGACTGGTTAGGAACTTAGAAAATTACAAAGACGATTACAATGTCTTTCTATTTTATGTTGTGTTCACGGTCACGGCTAGGATCTTTTGTCCTAGGTGTGACGTTTCATTAGTCTACTGGCCGTTTGCTAATTTTCATCTCAATCCTTTTGTTATTTGTGCAGGGTCAACGTCATATCTCAATAGGGCAACAGAGAACAACAAACATATAACAAAGAAAGTCATCAAGTTTCCTAACCAGTCAAACATACTAACTCTGCTGAAACCTAACACTGAAGTGGAACTTTCTTGCCAAATAAAAAACAATGGTTGATTTTCCATCAACACTCGTTGGTCAATTCCTTAAATTTCGTAAGCACAAATTTATTATTCCCTTCCGACAATACGAAATTAAAACATAACACAACTCATATACGTCCCCATTTCACGTTATGACCACAAAAAAAATGTTTGCTACACAAAAAATAAAAATGGCAGTAAAGTTCCACAAGACATTTTTTATCGTTAAATTATATTTATGAAAGAAATACAGAGTTATAAAAGTAAGAAAATATGTTAGAAAACAATTTTTTTTTTCAAAACGTTTCTAGAGTCAAATTTTAACATATACAAAAAAATAACTTAAGTAACGAAACTATATTAATAAAAATATTTTCAAGAAGCACCTTCGTTCAAGTTTTTAGACGCTTTATGCCTTTAAAATCGATAAATTATTGCAAAGCTTCGGTTAGATAATTAACATAAACATCTACTTTGAAAGATTCAAAGTGACAGACTTCTATCGTAACTAGATATTCACTGCAGGCAGCTATTTTCTCTTAGGTAAAATCTGTTTTTGTACTTGATGTATCGGCTCATAACGTTCACTTCACTCTGCAGTAGTCAGAGTTCGTGAGGGGGGAAATATGGATAAAGTTTGGAACATGTAACTTATTTACACCGTCTCTTATGTGCGGATCAAGGCTCGGTTAAAAGAAAAACCACTCAGCTTGTTGGCTGTAAAACCGTCGGTGGATTTCTGGCTTTGTTGTGTAAAGTAATAGAGTCTTAAACACCCCCCTGGACAGGACATAAATTTGTCGCAGGTTAGCTCCAAGTAGAAGTGGTAACTCATGTTATCGACCTTGGAAGGACCAAGCCCAGAGTCGGCAAAGAGAGATATACAAATGTTCAATTCTAGGTAAAGGCGGGGATTAGAAGACAGTTAATTTTCGACTGTCCAACCACGCCGTCTTCTGTGGCGGTTATCAAGGTTAGAGAAACGTTAACCAACCATTATGTCTATAGATGGTCTTGGTGAGTGGTTTCCATTTTACCAGGTTTTATCCTCAATCGTCCAGCCTCTCTTACCTTGCATAAAACTGTTAAATAAAAATTGAAATTTTTGGAACAGAAACCTTGCAGTTGAAACTATCTTGGGTTGCAAATCTAAAAAATTAAAAATCTAGGGAAATTGGCATGTCTGCATTTTTGGCAAAAATATATTTTTTTCTCCACAAGGAGCACCTTGTCCAGTCTTTCACCGATAGTTGTTGCCATATGAACTAACGTTCGCGGTTTCCTTCCATTTGAATGGACTACTTTCCACCGTATGTGGGGTTTTGAAACGTTGTAGTAGCTTGCTTGAAAATCGGATTTTCGCCCTTGGAAACAAAAAATATTAAACTTAGTTTATCACCGTACAGAAGGTGGATCAATCCCGGTTATTGATAAGCTCCCACCCCTCCTTAGGGTTAAGCCTAATCCTATGGAGGGGTGGGAAAGTAGTTTACCAGACTCCGGGATTGATCACGGAATGTTAAGTTTTTAGAGGCTTCCCATTCACAGCAAAGTAGATACGTACAATAAACAAAAAACATCACGTCATATCATTTAAAAAACGAAAGCTACTGTAGTTTACACTATCTGAAGTAATTCCGTGCCGTTACCTCTAGTTTAGATTATTATCTAAATACCATTCGCCAGAGCAAACAAATCTGACATTTTACGAGGTCACAAATAGCGCTAGCGTGTTTGGTAGCAAGAAAGGTATTTAAAAAACGCTAGTTTCAACGTGTTCGGCGCTATACTCTTCTGTCAGAATAGTATTTTATTCTAAACATATTTCGTGTTCCGTTTATTAGGGTTCGAGTTTTGATCCGGTTTGACTTGGTGTTCATTCCATTTTTTTTACATGGGAGAACGCCTTCGCATCTTTCCGGAGTCGATCCGGTATCGTATAAACACACAGCCTAACTTGAGAATCATCTCAATATGAATATTGTATTCTAGAGGAATGCTATGATTTCTCAACGTTCGTTTATCTTTGAGGAACTTGATATTGTAGCCTAGGAAATGTTACAGAATAAATGTTTACGAACAGTTTAGACGCTAGTATCATTTAAGCACAAAACCAGACTTAAGAATCATCTCAATATGAATATTGTATTCTAAAGGAATGCTATGATTTCTCAACGTTCATTTATCTTTGAGGAAATTGATATTGTAGCCTAGGAAATGTTACAGAATATATGTTTACGAACAGTTTAGATGCTAATATCATTTAAGCACACAACCAAACTTAAGAATCATCTCAATATGAACATTGTATTCTAAAGGAATGCTATGATTTCTCAACGTTCGTTTATCTTTGAGGAACTGATATTGTAGCCTAGGAAATGTTACAGAATATATGTTTACGAACAGTTTTGACGCTAGTATCATTAAACAAACAGCCAAACTTGAAAATCGTTTCAATACGAATATGTATTCTAGAGGAACGCTAATCAGAAACTTAACTCGCATTTGAACGTTATATAAAATTGGTGAAAGCTCCATTCTATCTTTTTACTTACTGTATCCCATTTGGCATTTTGCCTTTCTTTCTCAAATTTGGCAAATTCTCGCCGATCCTGGTGAAAAATAAATAGTGTTCGTTAGCAATAAAAAAGCTGTCTGACGTTTATTGCTGTAAAAAACTCGTTCTTCCTGAGAACTACAAATTTCTTTTGGTTTTTCTAAGGTAGATTTTGACGTTGAGGCAAGACGACTAAAAGAAAAACAATTTACCCAATTCGGTCATTACTGAAGATTTTCTTACTAAAATAATGTACGTTTGTCCTTGGATTACTATATGAAAAGCATATCTTTCTGTCCTAGGTCAAATTACAAATCAGCGCTATGTCCCTGAGTTTAAAGTACATGTAGAGGCTAAATCCTTTGGCTGTACAGGCTCACAGACTATGATCTCGTCCCAAAAACGAAGACCTTTTAGTGTTTGAAGTCTACTTTTGCAGTCTGTTTACAAATATTTGTTTTCCCCCCAAAAAACAAATGTAAATAGATAACTTCATCACCCATGAAAACTCTATTTTCCAAGACGTTCTATGACAGACCCTCAATTTCCAGGTTGTTTTGGCTTGGTTTTAAATTTTCATTTCTCAAGAAAATTCCAAGGTTTTCAGGAACTAAAGCTAAAGCTGAACCTTTTTTACGCGCCAAATCTCTTAATTATAACTGTTTTTAAGTTCTAGACTGTAATGTGAAGTCGAACAGAATCCTCGACCCATTCTGACAGAACACCAAGTTAACTATCTGCTGGAGCACTTACTCATTTAACGACCTTACATGGATAGATCAAGAGGCCAACTTTGGTTAAAAGCAATTCCGAAAAAAATACTCAGCAGAGCTGGACAGAGAGTTTGCCAAGTCTGCTAACCAAAATGCCGCAAATTCTTGATTTATGGGGATTAAAAAACAAGTACTTAAGTTTGCTTCTTTCACTATTCAACAAGTAACAAACCTGAATGGTAGCAAGCAGTTTCCATATAAGGAGAAGAGCAAGCCCTACTCCCAAGATTCCACCGACGACTGCCAGAATGATTATGAGTGGAGTGCCGTCATCCGGGCATGCTGCACATAAAAGCCACACCTTTAAAATTAGTATAACTTGAACAATAACAAAAAAACTCAAGTCTACGTCTAACCTAAACTCGGATGTTGATACCTATACTTAAACTCTCTATTTCCAAATCTTACGTGCATACTAGAGCATTTTACAGAACACTAGTCATGAAAATAATAATAATAATAATAATAATAATAATAATAATAATAATAGTAATAATAGTAACAATAAGAACAACAATAATAACATTAAGTGATTAATATAGAACTAAGGCTCTCAGGTCTAAAATTCCAAAGGTAAGGAGCATGGACTGAAAAAGAGCGATAACCATAAGTTTTAATGATCAACAACTCTGTACACCTAGCCATGCTGTAATACGAGTTCACCTATCATTTGGACTGCCCAACTATTGAATGCAGGATCCTGATAGACCGATAGATAATATTTCCAAGAGCTAGATCTACCGGAAATAGAAATAACTTTCATAAGACCATATAAAACGGTTACAAATAGATAAATGGGAGTGCCATGGTTGTCCAAATCAAATCAGTCTGTAATATCTGGGCTGTCAAAACGAAGAGGAAGTAGAAAATATACTCATAGTCGGTCAATAGCAGGATAATCTAAGAGTGTACATTGTAAAACTAAAAAAAATGGTAAACCCCAGTGTACTACAACAAAATCATAAATATATATGCTACCTTTCATCTTCTTAACGTGCATCTCAAGTTTTCCATCTGGGCTTTCTTTGTATGCAAAAGTAATCAAACAGTCTTCTTTGTCTTTGAACTGACATCTCTCTCCCATATCTGCAATGGAAAAATAATGCTTCCTTGAACCCATGCACGAACGTCCTTGACTTGAATAACCTTTCACCCATTACATTTTTGTTCGTTTTGTGAATAATAAAGGAATATCATGGTATGTGTATTTGCATGTTAGTTTTAGTAGTTATCCTTCGGGTCTTATCCGGCAATTTGAGCGGTTTTAAAGATTTTAAAATTTTAATACAACTAAAGCTATTATTGGTGAACGAGGGAAAAAATGACCATTGGAACTGGTGCTTACTGTATTTCTAGTTTCTATTAATAGTGTTGAGAGTATGAGGATCACTTAAGTGCGGTCAATAAAAGGTCAACTTTCATCCCTACCCCCCCCCCCCCTACTCCCCCCAGTCTTCTGTTACTAAATTTACCAACGTCTTACGATGGAAAACTTAGTCAACCTTGGCGAATAGGAAGCTAACAACGAACATGAATAACTAACTTAGCATTATGGTGACAGTTTCTAAAGCTGATGAAAATTTCAAAGGTTTTCCAGGAATTCCAGCAGTAGTGAGCACCATGTACTGTAGCATAATTCCGAGTTTGGAATAAAAACTAAAATAACTTGATTTCATAAAAATAGTTTACTTTACGCATTTAATATACTTTCATGCCATTTCATCAATTCTATGCGTACCCAATTTACGGTGTTCAACTTATCCACAGAG
>JAPEIX020089285.1:0-10543 GCA_026122405.2 Zoanthus sansibaricus | reverse complement strand
CTTAACACCTCAGAGTAAGACGATGCTCCTGTGAAGCAGCAGGCGGGTATTTAAATCGCGTTGAATTTAGTCGTATTATATTTGTGAGAATGATTCGAGAACGCTACTGATTATGAATACGAATCCAACCGCTACACCCCCGCCAGGTTAGCCAAGTTGGTAAGATGTCAATTTATCATGCGGGAGGCTCGGGTTCGATTCCCGGCCGGATCAGCACTCAGGGTCTTAAAATGATTGAGGTGCTGCCTTTGCTGTGCAAGTGGATAGACTTTCACGTCTTCTCGGATAAGGACGTTAAACCGTAGGCCCTCGGGGACATAACTGTGTTAATGTGTGTGTGTGTGTGTGTGTGTGTGTGTGTGTGTGTGTCATGTGAAAAGTCTCCGTCCACCTTAGTGTGGTAAAGATGGTGTCCCCAATTAGTAGGCCTCTGGCCAGCTTTAAGACTTGACAGCAAAACAAAGTTTTTATTATTTATCACAATTATTAATTCAATCACACTGTATTCTGCAACACAATTTTAGCTTGCAAGAAACCTAAAAAAGACCTAAGAAATGTAAGAATGAGATTCTATAGCTTTCAAAAGAAATTAAATTATATACTCTAAAATGTTTCAGAGAAAATTGGACTTTGCTCCTCTAGATTTGACTTGGTGGCAATTGTCTATTCTATACGACAGCATTTTAGGGTTTAACCACCAACCTAGGGCTGAAATAATCCTACCTGTTTTATTATCCTGCGTGACTAAAGACTCGATATTGCTCGACTTCAAAGAGACTTTATCGTCGTTGGAAGGCGTTTCTTCCTCACTAGCTGTTCCTTTCATAGCCTTCTCATCAGCAAGATTTTCATTAAACTCCGTTGACTCTACTGACAGGCGTTTTACAGATTGCTCACTTTCGGTCACCTCAGAACTAGGGTTTTTCAAAGATTCGGAGTCTTTGCTCTCGCTCTTTTGTTCTGCTCCTCCACTACCAGCCATACCGGCTTCTTCTGCCGTACGGCAAACGACTTGCCCGACAGGGCTATGTAGGTTGCATTCGAAGATATGAGTCAAGAGGCGTGTGGAAGCATCCCATTGATTTATCTTAGTGGAACGTCGATCAATGCTCCAGACTCTTTCAGCTCCATCGGTTATAATTCTATGACGGAATACAAATTTTGTTTTACTTTATAATCTTACTGTTCTTACTATTACTACTACAACTGCTGCTGCTGCTGCTGCTGCTGCTGCTGCTGCTGCTGCTGCTGCTGCTGCTGCTGCTGCTGCTACTACTACTACTACTACTACTACTACTACTAGCAATAATAGTCGTAGCAATAATAGTAGTAATAATAGTTGCTAGCAATAATGGTCGTATAACAAACCAGAGAGATTGGTGGATAGTGACAGAGCAAAACTACACCTACAGCTTAAATAAAATCTCTGGCCTCCGTTTTTTTTCCCCTTCGGATTCATTGTGTACCGCGTTGTAAATTGTACCGCGTCATTGTTGTAACCACGTGCACTGCTACTACTACTGCTGATCCAATCGCTTCTAACATTACCACCCACTTCCTGTTATTTATCCTTTAGACAAATTATTGTTCATGTACTTCTTCATTCGCCTTTAAGGTATCTTCCTAATTAAGTTTTAGAACACTGATTTAGGTCTTTCCGAATCTGTCTAGGTATATAATAATAATGAAGAGCAACAATAGTATTAATGTTAATAAAATGAAAACTATAAGATAATCTCAACAAGTAAACAGATAAATCCATTGTGCAATACAATACCGATTTTTAATTACAACTCCGTAATATAAGCTTTTCAGCGTCATTTTACATGAAAATTCAAAGTCAGCCTTTTGAAGGTCTCAGGTAGTTCACAACAGCGGCTCAGATATATATTTGATACATTTAGTAAATATTCTCGATGAATAGTTAAAGAGTAGAAAAACAATAGCTGTATGCGTTGGTTTATCAGCTATATACCCTCCATACGGAATCGTGAAAATGAGCTTACAGTTTAGCGTCATTATCCAAAAAGACGCGAAGGTCTAACAATTTGCAAATGTTAAAACAAAGGCAGCGCCTCCACATTATCAGGGACTTTAAGCAACGAGGAAGGGAACGCCAACAATGACGACACAGAAAAATTAAGATTCAAGGATATGTCATTAGCATTTTGGTACACACGATACATACGATCAGCGGTTTAAATCCTAATACATTTTAAAAATGCCAATAATAGAACAGTTATAACTGTCACTATAACAAAATAGTGTAGTCACAGCACTCACTTTCTATTAGAAATAACTAGTTAACACTTATTGACTGAGACCGAGGGAAACAGTATGTTTTGTGGTCCCGAAACCGCCAATGTTTCCCGAGGCAGAGCCGAGGGAAACATGGCCGTCGAGGGACCACAAAACATACTGCTTTGTCGAGGTTAAGTTCAATAAGTGTTTTGTTATATCCCAACTATCAAAGAAGAACAAAAAGCAGCTTTTAAATAAATTTTCCATTATCCAAACTTGTGTTTTGTGAACTTTTGAAGTCACACCAAATTACAATTAACTTCCGGTTTTGTTGTTTTCCGGACCATAACATAATGTTGCCCGCTGAGCGCGTGGTTGCTGGGAAACAGCGAAACCTGTTCACGTGCTCGTGATGTCGTCTTGTCCAATAGGAGTACGAGAAAAATGGACTTTGATAGTTGGTATATAACAATTGTATTTACTATTGTTCTTTGCCATCGGCGTTGCCGTCGCTGTCCTCAGTGCTTAAAGTCACTGTATTATATGGCCCTGAGTACTAGTTAGTGGTAGTCCGATTGTTTCATATTCATTGCTAATGTTAAGTAAGAGGTGTAATTCATTGCTTATGTTAAGTAAGTGGAGTAATTCATTGCTAATGTTATGTTAAGTGGTGTAAGATACCTGGCTGTCGAGTCCAAGAGTAAGTAACATAAAGAAGAAGAGAATAGCCCAGAGCGTGGAAACAGGCATTTGAGACACGGCCTCGGGGTAAACCACGAACGCAAGACCAGGACCTGAAATTACAGAAACTTTGTTGAGCTTTTTCATGGACTTCTCTTTCGGGAAAAACGGAAAACGATTGTTTTTTTTTTTTTTTTTTTGCTGTTTTTGATTTGTTTCAGAAGTCTTTCACTAAAATTGCACGTATTGTCTCAGTCAGTCTCTGATTTCCACAGCTCCTGAAAAGGCAGTGCCGATACCCTCCCCTCTGATCCCCAGGCCTATTGTTACTCACCTGTATCGACAACCGTTGCAACTGACGTTTTAAGGGATTTTGCCATAAAACCAAGAACACTGAAAATGGCAAATCCAGCAAAAAGACTGGTTCCACAGTTTATAACGCTGACAAGAATTGCATCTCTGAAAGAAACACATGATTTTTATTTTAAATTGCAGATCTTACAGTACATGCATGCAAGAACTAAGTACTACAGCTACTAAAATAGGCACAAAGGCCAAGTTTACAGTGGTGATTACCCCTTAGAGAGCCTGATTATGAAGATCCATGGACAGCTGTTTTGGCATGATATAGGTACTAATTAATGTTACAGTAACTAGTTTCAAATAAATAGTAATAATTAATCTGCTATTCCCGAAAGGTGTTAAATATTTGAATGAGAAAGAATGTTTGTTTAGCATTCTGGTAGTTGTAGTAAGACGACGTAATGGAAACCAAAATAGGCCATTTGCAGGTAACATTCTTATACAGACCCGTACGCAGGGAGGGGTGCGCGGGGTGCTTTTTGCCGGTAACTAATGAACCAGAGTCTATAATCCCAGGAGGGAAATTGACTGGAGAACAATTTAAAACTTTTACAGAATTTCTGAGAGATCGCGGAACAGCTAAACCTTTCATTGAATGGAGCATTTATCGTTTTTCTGAGTATTATGTGATAAGCGAAAAATGAAGTCATCTTTTTTAGAAAATTAAAAGCTAGCATGCTCTCCAGTACAGTAACAAGATTCTTAGCTGCAAAAGGCATCATTAAACTGCCTAAACTGCTTTGGATTGTGATCCTAGCTAAATAGAGAAACAACCTGCTTTCGTAAGAATCCAGTCATATTAATGCAAATAGTCGTGAGAATGACAAAGACAAAATCTCTAAAAAGGTTTGAAGAAGATTATTTACTTTTCACAGTTGTTGTTGAACTTGTTATAGCTGCCAAACGTGATCAGAGAACCAAATCCAACTCCAAGTGAAAAGAATATTTGAGTAGCTGCTGCAACCCATACCTATGTAGAAAACAATTCAAATTATACAGTATATTTTTGCAATTGTTTAACAAATACAGATTAGATCCAGGCAATGACTGGCATATCCACTCGTTTTTTGTTCATCTATGGATCTATTCATTCAGTAGAATAACTCGCGATTAGATGGATGATTGGAACATGTAAAAAGTTGAGGGAGTAAATTTGAATGGATAGATGGATGGGCGAGTAGTCAATGAAAGGATGTGTGGGTAAATGAATTGATAAATGGAAAGATGGGCGAGTTAGTGAATGGATGAATGGAGAATGAAAGAAGCCAGAGAGCTCAAAAGAAATTATCTTTGGAGGAAAATAAATGGACGTGTTTCTCTAGTTGCATAAAGAATAATGGATTTATTTCACTGTATCACTGCCACATACGTGACAACAGAAAGCTAATCCGATTCACAAGTGCATCTGTTATTACCTTTGGGTCAGCCAGTCTGGAAAAGTCTGGCTTAAGGTAAAACGCTACGCCATCCAGTGATCCTTCCAAAGTCGCACCACGTATAACTAGGATAACCAGCACAACATACGGAAATGTAGCCGTAAAATATACAACCTGCAAAAAGAACTTGGTTTAAAGAACTGTTGTAATGTTCAATATTACAAATTAATACTTCAATAATGTGTACTTCATATGGGGTAAACGTGTGCGAATTCTTTCCCAAAGGCAAATAATTCTCCCTCTGAATCTCTGACTTCGCGGATTTTCATTTCCTGTGCACTAACAGGGCGTGATTCATATTAATTGCCAACGAGGCTGGCGAGGCGGCAGCATTATAGAGCCGTGCGACAGTACCATGCAAGCGGAAAAAATCTCGAGAGATCCGAATAGATGTAAGTAGTGTAAGATTTTATGATGTAATGCCAAAGGGGACTTTTGTCTTCGAATGCACCAATCCCAAAGCGTTAACCTTCTGACGTCAAGGCAGCCAACATGGTGAATTTTAAACAGCCGCTAATTCGATTCATTTTATAAATGAGATTTTATAAAACAAGATTGCCGTTTTAAAACGACAAAAATTTCAATATGCATACCAAAATATTACAATAAAAGTTTGTATGTTTGTATGGTTTTTGCTGTACACGTAAAGCAAGCCGCTGAGATGTTTAGTTTTTTTTGTTTCCAAACAGTAAAATGAGAGCTCCAGTTCTCAGTGCTTGCACAGCTCGGTTCTATCGTCCTTATGATTTCGTCTTGCTCGTAGGCACTTAGCAATAGCTATTACTAGTTGTTAATATTTACAGACTTTGAGTAACAAAAAATACTATCTATTCAAATCAATTATTTCTATAAGGATGCAGTGACATCCGAAAAAGCTTGAATACCTTTCCCGATGATGCAACACCTTTCAACAGGCAGAAATAAACCAGAATCCAAGCGAGAATCAAACACAGCGTCATCTGCCAGCTGATACTTCCCATATCTGCAATATCGTCAGTCATTTGTAGTATGTGTTGACTGTAGAGAGATAGACGTCATTTGTAATCAATCGTAACAAAACAGAAAAGTTACTACTAGCCATTCTAACTTAACACAACGGAGTTAAAATAGTTTCTTTTTATTAACTTTCAAAATAGTATATTTACTTTTAATGAATATTTAAAGAAAATAAAAATACTAATAAGAATAAAATTTGAAAGCCAAATTATTTTTCTCTATACACTACACTGATCTGTAGGAGGTTAGGGTTCCTGGAACGCAAGATTATGAATCGCTATTTCCTGCATTTTGTAGAAAACCTGTCCTTAATTTATAGTTTCATGCGAAAATTGCCAGTACCCCCAAACATTATAATTTTGTGGTTCAGTTATTAGAACCGGACCAGTAACAGATCCATGGGAAGGGAACGGGAGTTCCGGAACTTCTTATGATCTGTTCGCCTCTGCTTGCAAAGCAGTATTTCCCGCGCCAACGGCGACCGGCGCATACAGATTGAGAAACACGTAATCGTCTCTGCTTTCTCAGCTGATCGACAATTATGGCGACAACTCGGCTGGTAACCACGTAATTGCCTCAAAAGAGTACAACAGTCCCTTCTGAACCAAAGTTTGGATCCCCCAGGCAAAAATTTCTGGATCAGCCCCTGCGGACCGAGGAACAGGTAACTACTAACCTATATTGCAATATTAAGCGTTTTCAGTCATGAATACATGTATAATCGAACAAACTTTTGAAAAAAATGAAGGAATCAAAACCTGCAGACTACATAGTAACCATATAATGACTCTGAATCTGCGATATCTACTCACATTTCATACAGTAATAACATAGCATACAGAAAAAAAAAATCATTGATATAGAAAATTTGTAAACGGAAGTAAAAAGAGGTGGCAAAGGGGGAAGAGTTATAATTAAAGAAAATATTAATATTTAAACATCCTGCGTTGAGTTTGAATCTTTTTCAGAGTACGGAAGTTATCCGCTTACGGCATATTTTGAACAACTTGTTCACCTTCATAGAGACACAGTCTTTCAAAGTTTTCCATCTTGGAAAATTATCAAATAGCTGGAGATGTCACATTCAAGCACGCATCTCTTTTTTTTGTAAACTAATTCGTGCCTTAAATAAATGCATGTTATCCACTGATGTTGTCATCATTCAACGGTAAAGAAAAGCCCCTTACGTGAAAAATTCCTCTGAAGGTCCACGGTACTTGCAGCCAGCAGCCACTCCAAGCTCTGTGCAGTTCAACAAAGAATTATTCATACCAAAACGGTTTTGTCTATAAAAGGAGAAAAGGTTTTTCATTAAATCATTAAATTGATGATTCGTCGATACAAAATCATGGGGAAATGTTTATTAAACAAGTATTCGTCTAAATAAAACGGGAGCCAACCTAAAAGAAGCAAAACAAAGAGCAATAGCAGAGTCAACGTGCTCATCCAGAACGGTTCTCCTCGCGCCAAAGTGGGCACAACACCTGAACATCCTCTTTTCCTTGCAGGCGATTTTTGCCACCTGTTTTGTTCAGGAGATAGTTTGTAATGCTCCACTTTTTATCTGTGTACTTTTGAAAATTAATGTTTTTCCAATTATTATTTGTTTAATTGAAAATAACTAACGCAAATACGGTCTTGACATCTCTCGATGAACGCACCGCAAAATCTCTTTTATTGCATTAATGATTAAGTATTCAATAAATAATGATTAAGAAAACTGTACAATTTGCAATGATCTATACAGATAAAAAAAATGGGCTTACGAGCAAAGTGGAGTATTCCAAACATTATTACACTTCTTCCATGGTACGTCAGACCTCATTGACTCAAACAAGAACAACAAACACCATGCTATGATGACGTTGTAATAAATGGCCACTAGGAAGGACACCATGATCATGGCAAACCCAATTTCTGAAAATTACAATGCACCGGATGAGTTATGTGTTTCAAATAATGTTGCTTTAGTATCGGAATAAAATAAAAACACGCGAATATCAACTACACGATCTCAAATCTTAATATTCCAAACCTCGACATATACCGAAGGGAAAGAAAATTGAAAATATATCCTAATCTTTGATCCGCCTTAATCAATATTTCTTTAAACAGCTGTAACGGAGATTGAAAAAGAATTTTGAAATCACTATTGAATCACCAAAAGCTATCGTTTTTTAACGTTTAGAAAAAAAAAACACATTTTAAAGCCACTTTTAAAATGCACCTGAAATCAATGAGCTCCATAACTAAAGCTCCAAAAATGATCACTCACCTCGAGCCATGGGGCAAAGTGCTGTCCAAGCCCCAACGGTACCAAGACTCAGATATTGACCAATTGCGAGCTCCATGTAAAACAATGGAATCCCACTGATTGCCAGCATTAGCAGATAAGGAATGAGAAATGATGCTGAAATCAGAAGCATTCAATTGAATTTTTATCATTTTCACACATTCATTTTTGTATATAGTAATTGTTTTTTTTTATTTTTGCCCTAGAGGTCGCGTATTTTGACATTTTGTAATATTATTACTTTTAGCATCATCATCATAATTTTTATTATTAGTATCGCGATTCCGTAAGCACTTTCTTTTATTTTGATAAGTCAACATTATGAACTAATTACGATTTTGAGACGGCAACACCACAAAATATTAGAGATATTAGGGACTTTAAGCAACGAGGACGGCGACGGCGACGCCAACGACGACGGCAAAAAACAATAGTAAATACAATAACTGCACGTTGGAATGCATCAAGCTGAGCACCTGCACGGAGTTGTCACTAAAACTACAACGTGAAAAGACCTTTTTTGGAGTTGCCGAGACTACGAGGACATTACAACAAAATCTTTCTTAGAATTTGTTTAGCTTCATGGCGAAACATTTAATCGTTTTTCCATTCAGAAATTTTAAGGAAAAGAAACAAAACCCTAATGACCCGCACAAAGAATTAAAGAGCAAATCAGAAATGCAATTTTTTTGGCCCGTCGTCGTTCACGTTCCCGTCCTCGTTGAAAGTCCCTAATTTGTGCATCCGAGGGGAACTAGTATACCACAAAAGAGGCTTGCAACGGAGGCCATCAAGTGGCCCGTGGAGCTGGCGCTTAACTCCGGTTTTTCGAGTTGTTAATCGGATGAGAGTCGTTAATGAGGGTAATCAGGTTAGCGTAGTGGCCATCAGTCGTGCCTCCCACATCTACGACCCGGGATCGAGTCCTGGATTGAGATTGAACGATCTCAATCTGACGCCGAGCGTTTTCTTTTTCAGGGTACTCCGGTTTATTTCCTCTGCAAATTCCACTTTCACGCCAAGATCTGAGCCGTCGAGCAATTAAACATTTAGCCTCTGGCTAGGAAGAATGGGCAACCACTTCCTTCGCAATTGACATTACTTGAAGTTTTTTTTTTCGTTTTGTTTTGCATTCTCGTAGAGAACGCATCCTAGTTTGGTTTCCCAGACGCGAGAAATTAATAATTTTTGTGAAGACTGCAAATTGGCCGCCCCTCTAGGTATTTTCAGGGGCTTTGGGCCTCGTTTTCGTGTACATCTCTGCACGTGCTTCTTGGTTCCTCTTTGGCTACTTGTATGTTGGTCGTTTGAACGGTGTGTAGTACAGTCTAACTTTTAATAAATAGATTTTTCCCAACTATCTTAAAAATAAATCGTACTACAAAACAAAAAATGTATTATTAGCAATTTTAGTTTAAAAAAAAAGAAAAAGGAAAAAAATGATAATTACAATTAAAAAAAAGTCGAACAAGCCTCGAACTGGCTCCGTTCACAAGAAAGTGAAAAGTTCCATCGGTCCACGCCCGATATCTATCCAATAGAACGCATTCCCTAATCTTTGATTACTAATACTACTTATTTATTTGGTACCCCCTGAAGGGGATACTAATCCATCACAGGTTAGCTCCCACCAGACACTGGTACTGGTATACATTTATTAAACCCAGAAGGATAGAAAGCCGAGTTAGCTTATGGCGAAAAAGAACTTTTTATGGAGTTCAAGAATGGAACCGGAAAAGAAATACTGACCCTCGTGCATTTGTTTTCATGTGTTTGAGCCCCTGTTTCTCTATACTGTAGTTTCACAATAACATTAGAAATTCTTCGTGATCTAAACAATGATAGGTAAAGACTACAGATACCATAAAATTCCGAAAATAAGCCCCTTCACAAAATCCCCTCCGCTAAATAGCCCCTCCGAATATAAGCCCCTAGGGCTTATACTTGGAAATTGCCCTCAATGCTATACAGGAACAAAACTTTATTTATATTCAAAAGAATTACTACTTACGTATACCAAATGTCAATAAAGTTCACAGTTTATTGATGTTTCCGAAGTGCATGCTTCACTCTTTGCTTGGATGTTTTTAAGTTTCCTTGGCTGAGTTTTTAAAAGATCTACGTCCGGGTCATGTAGTAGACATCACGCGAGTTTCAGTAAGAACTTTGTGCAAATTACTGATATAAATTTCCTTCCAAGTATAAGCCTAGCCGATTTTGAAACGCAAATTTCCCTCCGTTTATAAGTCCCCCCGAATATAAGCCCCTCCAAAAATAAGCCTCTCCAAAAGGGTCTTTGAAAAATATAAGCCCCGGGGCTTATTTTCGGAATTTTACTTTTTGTGAATGAGTGCTAACGCACCGCTGCGTCGGAATGGCAGGGTCACAGGTTACGGCACATCCCTATGAAATCTGAGCGAACTCTTTTTCAAGCTTTTTACTGGGTTACCTGTGGAGCGTTATGAACAAATGTGTTGAAAATACGTGAAAGTGGGACACATAATCAAAACTTATGCTTTCAGAAAATATGGAA
>JAPEIX020089216.1:0-10544 GCA_026122405.2 Zoanthus sansibaricus | reverse complement strand
GATATATCATATTTCGTTTTCCCAATATTTAACTTTCGTTTGTGTAAAGATATCCTTATAACCTGATGAAGATCGGTGTGGCCGATCGAAATATAGTTGCTAAAATCTATTCTAGTTGTTTGTCAACTTTTCTTATATATTTCTTTTATAACAAAGAAGATCAGTCGTAAACAGGATATCCTTTTTAAAACTGCAATACCGTAACTAATAAATAAAGTTTAAACAGTGAATTGCTGGAACTGTATTTTCTTCTAAATTATAAACAAAACAAAATATAAGAACTTAAACGACTGTTGTAAAACTAACATTACCTGAAGCTCAAACGAGAACATTGAAAAAGATCAGTAAAGTTAAGATTTTAAAACCATGAAGTAGTCAAATAATTAAATATTTGATTGTTCACTCTTAATATAATTTTTTTAATTTATTAAGACCGACAAACCTTAGGAAGTCTAGGTGTCAAACCTTATTTTTTAACTTCTCATCTTTAATGTATTATCTCTCGATTTTCAAATTTCCGTTTATTCGTAATTTTTACTTATTTCCGCAATCCTGTTATTTTCGCTCAACATAGTGATTTTATGTATTGTATGGAAAGGTAATTAGTATATACCATACAAGTGAATAGTACTTTTCACGCACTCTGATTGACTAGCTCGGAGGTGATTAGCCAAGTACAATTTACCTCCGAGCAGCAGAAGGAAAACAAATGGCTTCCCCGTCTCGCTTCGGTTTCAAAATGTCACAAATTAAGTTACTGTTTGGTCCGCTAATGAATCAGCTTGTGTGTTATATACTAAAACAATTATTCACCTTAGTTTCAGTTAAAGTGGTGGTTATTTACTACTATTCACTTCCACTTTGGTGAATAATTGTTAAATATAACCATTGTAATTACGTACCATAACCTGATGATCACTAGTATAGCTAGCCGATCGCGAAATCATCATTTGTGGGGCACATAGGGCCACCAAATATGGCGCCATAATACAGTCGAACCTCAATTATCCGGACCTCGACTATCCGAACTTCTCGATTACCCGGACTTTTTTTCTGGTCCCATTTTTTCATGAATATTAATTAGTTGTCATTTAAAATCTTGAAGTTACAAATAGACCGATTAAAACGTTTAAAAGACTGTCGAACAGCGTATTGTCTTTGTTCGGAAATGCTACGAGAATTTTTTGAAGCAAGCAAACATGCTTGAACATTTTAGTATTATGAATATCTGAACAAAACGTGAATATTAATTTTTGTAAATTCATAAGGACTTTGTAAATTTTTTGATTGAAATGTTTTTTTGTTATTCAATGTTTATATATCTTTTAAATTACATTGTATCACATTAATATTCCTTTTTTCGATTATCCGAACTCTCGATTATCCGGACTATTTTTATTTATCATAGTCCCGAAGAGTCTGGATAATCGTGGTTTGACTGTACATCAAATTCTAGGTTGCATTGGCTATTCTTTTACATTTATTCTTGTAAATATCAGGCTTTGTATATAAACATTAATAATCGAATGTTGCGGTTTTTTTTTTTTTTTACCTTGTATGAAAATATATTTTCCTTGTGTTGAGATATCTTTGAGAATAATGGCTTGATGAACCTGCGGAGTAGATGAGCGACCAGAAAGCCATTACAATGCACACAAACAAATAGTTAGTTTAGATTACCTGTTTCTACATTTTTAAGCTAGCTACTTTTTGTTTTTTAAGAACCTGTTTCGTTCCTTTATTTTTGCTGCGAGCGAAGCGAGTAGCGTCCTATTCGGAACACAATGTAATCTTCGGATGTCATTAGCAACGAACATGCGACACATAAGATCAGCGGTTCAAGTCCATACCGTATCGAGAGTCGATTCAATGATGTCACTAGCATTTTGGTACACACGATACATGCGATCAGCAGTTCAAATCCAAATACATTAAATGCCGAAATAGAACAGTATTGTCATTAGAACAAAAAAGTGTACTCGCAGCATTCACTTTCTCATTTGTTTAGTTGTTTCTTATCTTTATCATTATTTACTATCCAGGTTCAAAACAGTACATACTGCACCAACGGAAATGGAACATACAGCTGTGGAACTTGTGACTGCAATGAGGGAAGGTAAGTCAGGTGTACCAAACAGTTTAATAACACAGCGCAACATAAGTAAAGGGTTAATGACAGTTGTTGCCATTATTGGGGAAAATGGGGATATGTGATATCAGTGTAATATGGGTGTAATATCACAGCACCAAAGATGTTGAGGGAATAATCATGTACATAAAAAAATACTTGATTCTGATTGGTCGAGAGCAGTGCAATTACTTGTAATTCTGTGTAAAATGTGTAATTCTCTGCAGAAATTTGTTAGTTCGTGTAATTATATTCTGAAAGCTAATAAGCCAGTCAAAATGCAAAAGTACCGGTAACAACAATGGACGCATGAATTGCGTACGTGAATTGTCACGTTGTTACTGTCACGTTTTACTCTTTCACCGTCATTTTGTTTATAATTTTTTCACAGTATGATTAACATGTAATCGAACCTTTTACTCGTTCAGTATTGCCGCATTTCATACCGAGAGATCCTGGGTATATAAGCATTAATTGTTCGAATAAATTCAATAATTGTTTATTATAAAAGTGTTCCAAACAGATGGTGATGCTCATCAATAGACCTCAAACAAAAGGACTGGTGAGTGAGCTTTAGCTGCAAAGAAGTTCACAAAACGATTCAGCAGATCATAGAATCAAACCTGGGACCTTGTGGTTGCAAAGCAGAGGTCTTGCCAACTGCTCAATTTGGTTGTCCTAATAATAAAAAATATTAATGGGCTGTGTTATTAACCCTTTCAATCCCAGTTAGTTGTTAACACCCAACTTCTCCTTACATAACACATACATACTAAAACATTTTGTAATGAGAAAATGAGAATTGATCAAACAAAGCAAACAACTGAGGATTAAAGTGAAATTTTTCCAAACTAGTTTCATTGATAAGTATGGGCAGACGTTGGGAGAATTTAAAAATACAACTGGGACTGGAGGGTTGATAGCATTGCTCACAAGTTTTACTTAGAACAATTGACTGGTTTTTTTCAATTGATATTTCTAGGTGAACTTGACAGGAAAAAATGTAATGTATGTCATGTATTTGGCAAAGAAGTATATAATTCCATCTTTGGCAGCAAAATGTTCAGAATTCCTTCAAACAAACCTGAATGGTGAAAATGTGTTCAGTGTGTTACCAGAAGCTGTGAAATTTGCAGAGGAAAAGCTAATTGAAAAGTGCTGGGAGACTGTCGACAACTTCACAGATGAATCTTTGAAATCTGAATCATTTCTTAATGTTGACAATTCCATTATTGAGAAGTTAGTAGAACGCAATTCACTTTTTGTAAAAGAAGTTGATCTGTTCAAATCTGTTAATCGTTGGGCGGAGAGGCAATGTGAAAAACAGGGTTTGACTTGTAATGGTAATAGCAAACGAAAAGTCATCGGTTGTGATGTGATTAATCAAATTAGGTTTCCTGTGATGACCCAGAGAGAATTTGCTGAAAGTGTACTTGACTGCAATATCTTAACAATGGATGAAGTTGGCAAAATGCTGAAATATTATAGCATGGTGCCAACGTCTCTGACATTTTCAGACTGGCCAAGAGAGGGGAGCTTGAAAAATACAAAACTCAAAACTATCAGACGTTTTTCAAAAGCAAAACTTGGTTGGGTGTATGCCGACAGCCCTTGCACTGGCAGTTATGACATGCTAGACTTCACTGTTGGCCAACCAGTGTATCTCCACACTGTTCGAATGTTCGGTAATTATGGCTGTAGATATCAAGTGAAGCTGACTCTTTATCGCAAGTCTTCTGAAATAGAAGGTGAAGGAAACTATCTGGAGTTTTTAACTGAACAAGAGGGCTCTTACCTCACAGAATCGATTAAAAAGAATGGGTACTTTGGGTATAATGTCAAGTTCAAAACTCCAGTTCTCCTTGAAGAGGATAAAACGTTTAGGATTGAAGCACAGATATCAGGACCCAAATCATATTTTGGAGAGGGAGGCTTTCAAAATGTGTATGCTGATGGAGTGAGTTTTCATTTTATGGATCCATTTAGTTTTAGTGATGACCAGCCAGGTAATCTGAATGGAACTGACAGCAAAATTGGGCAGTTTGTCGAGTTTCATTACAAAAACATAAAAACTTGTTGATATTCTTCGTAGCATTTCAAAATATCTTTGTAGGCTATTATTAAGATTTTTGGTGCTTATAATGTCACAAAAATGATGTTGATCAATGAAATTTAAATGTGAACTGTCACCTTCAAGTCAATTTAATTATTAAATAAATCAAAGTTAACAAAAACAACATTAGCCAAATATTAAACACCGAACTTTTGACCAATACAATAATGAAATGACTGTATAATAATACCAACAAGAAAATTATTTAAATAAATTATTATTAAATAGCATTACTATGTAGACAAATCTCTCAATTTATGTCACTTCAAACTACGTTGAGTAAACGTTGTTTCTTAATTGAAGGGTCTAGTGCAAAAACGTAACTTTGTATATGAATGCTAAATTCTCCCAAAATGTTATGAAGAAATAATAGGGATGTGGGAGAGATGAGAACTTGATTGAAATTCACTTATGTCATTTTTATATAGTGCAAAAACAATGTGACTTTGTATGAAATGCTAAATTCTCCCAAAAGTTAGAAAGAGACATTTGAAAGGAATCATCTTGTGAGAGTTGAGAACTTCATCAAAAATCACTTACATCGTTGTTGAACTAGACCCTTCAATTGTAAACCACTGTTTTATATCATTGTATTCTTGTTATCTAGCCATTGAAGAATGCAGGCTGACAGTTGAAAGCTGGTAATTTCAATATTAAGCGTTTTAATCCAGCGAATGTTTTTATCTTTATAAGGAAATTTTTTAAATAAATAATATATATAATTAATATACTGAAATCTCCAACAAGTTTAGTTGTTTACCTTTACCATTGAGACAACACCGTCTTAATCTGCAATAGTGTTAATGCTGATGATTCTAAGCCCCTAGCCTTCCTTCTTCCTTTGAGGTGTTAAATAAGAAACTGAGTGGGTAAATAGGAATGAAAACTTGCTTGACACAAGAGGTAAGCAGTACCAAGCATAACATTCACACAGGGGTGGAGGGGTTTAGGGCAGAGATGGAGGGGAATCAGAAGCAAGCAGTTTCCTCTGCTAGGAAAACTAATTAAACAAAGTGTTTTTGCCATAATAAATCATGACAATAATTTTTATATTTAAAACAAAATGCATCAATGTGGATTGTTTCCTTAAAGGTCTTATGGGCAATGTTCTGTGTAGGGGTGAAAATTATATGTGTCTGGCACATGTAGCTACCTGTACACAAATACGCACATGCATACCTCCAACATTTTAAGTTAAAAAATGTGATTTGAAGCAGGAAAATCTTTAATAGATATAAAAGTACCGAGTTACATGTCCGAGTGTGATTATCCTTAAATGTTAAAGAAGTAGGCAAGCTGTCTCCTAGATTTGGCGCCAATGTCGTAGGTTGCTAGCACGTCAGTGAAGAACTTTTGTAAATTCCAATTAAGCATAACAAAGATACAGGTAATTAAATTGTTACTAAATCAATGATTATCTTAAGTTTTACTAAAATCATGTGATTAAAATATCCAGCGGAACAGGCAAATTTCGAAACAATAAACACTTTGCCAAAAACCACTTAGTAATTCGTCAATTTGTGTGTACCTCTGAAAAAATCCTAGCTATGTGCTTGTGCATGATTATGTTTTGCTTGACTAATAATCAAAAACTTTTTATCAAACTAATTGTTCAAAAATATATAAATGGCAATGTATTTTTAAATAGTTACTTTAAAAAAATGAGGGTTTTCACAAACTTTGCCAAGATTATCACAAGGCTATGGAAGGCACACAGAACACGTTTTATTTCTTTTACAATTATACTATTTTCTAACTTACAAGAGAAGTGTGTGTGTGTGTTTTTTTTTCTAGGTTTACTTCTTTCATAAAACTGTAAATTCTCACAACTTGGAGACAGCCAGTGATATTGATCATATCATACCATTTTCTTAATTCACAGTGCTATGAAAACAGTTGTTAACCAATCAAGACACACATACTATCCAAATTATTTTAGAAAGTTTTGTAATTACAGTTTAGCTGATAACAGAGAGAAGCCCAAGAAACCTCTATCATACTTTAGATTGTTGAACTCTTTAATGTTTTATTGATGGAACTATGCTAATTTACTGAACATTTCACTGCTTGGTCATGAGTGCAACTCGTGTCCTGGAGTTCATGGCTTGAAATTATTTTCATGCCACATTACATATATCTTCAAGTTTCTCTTGATTTACTAAAGTTGCAGAGTGCACAATTACAGAAATCATTTACAAACACTGTACAATATGTGTCTGACATGCTTGGTTCTAATTTAGGTCTATTGTACTTGACTTCCTTGTTACTTGCTTGATATCTCGCAGTTTCTCTGTAATGTAGCTCACTTGATCACATGAAATTTCCAAGTCCTAAGAAAAATGAGAATTTTTCCGACTGTTTACTTTGTGAAATCTGTCATGAAATGATATTCTTTAATTTGTAATAAATCATTTGATTCTGACTTTTTAAAAACTAAGGTAAATGGTTCTTAAATTAGGTTGTCACTTTACAAAGAGAGGATAAGGATCGTCAACTTACTACATACATTCGTTACTTCATGAAACAGTGTATTTATTTTATCACTATTCTATACAAAATGGGAAAAAAGTAGGGACTTTTAGGAAAAAAAAAAATTGCCAAAAAAGTTGAGTTTTTTGGGGCATGCAGAAAAAATTAGAATTTTTAAGTAATTTCAAGGCCATCAGAATCCACATAGGATTATCTGATTATCACCCAAATCCATTGGATCTACCAAGTGACAAGATTATTGACAGAAATATAATAAAAGTGCAGACACACAGTGCAACATATCATGCAACATTGCACACAACAAATTTTTCGAAGGTGGACACATGGTGCTACAAAATCACGCAAAATTGCTCGTGATAGTGCGGCATGGCTACCCAGCACCACAACAATCAAAATATTGCATGCAATGTTGCACACGTGTTCATACAATGAGGCTTGTTGTGCGCAATGTTGCAAGAGTAGAGCGAGATTCAACTTCAGTTTTGTAGCGTGCAGTGTTGCGTGCAACAAAACTCATCGGTGGATACATGCTGCAACAGCCCTGTTACGTGCAATGCAGCATGAAATGTTGCACCGTGTGTCCTTGCCTTAAGAAACGCTCAGATCTTCTGGAATTTTGTAAGATTAAGGTTTACCTTTTCTGTTCCGTATGCCGAACCTTCATGTGGCTGGCCAGTGGCAACTTGAGTGAGATAACTTATCTGTTCTGACAAACCCCTCTCTACCCCCTGAAAAAACAAAATAAATATTATTTGCCATAATGGATGGTTATTCGAACCCCAATGTCAAATAGTGGCTGACTTGCTACAGTTTACAAACTTAAGGCCAACCTAAGGACAGCAATTTGGTTTTCACGAATCCCATTGAAATCGTGAGACTGAGTACAAACTGCAATTATACTGGGGAACCCACACTAGCTCCCTAGCTAAGGATAGTTTTGGCTATAGTAGTATGGTGCTTTGGAATAGCCTCTGTGTGGAATTGCAGCAAGCAAAAGGCCTAACCTAATTTCAGGCAGGTTGTAGGAAATACTGTTAAGTCCCCAATGTTTGTGTTATAAATTTGTTATTAAATACACATCTCTCATGGAAAGCACATGTTAAAATTATAGATTATATAAATGTTATGTGCATTGCAGACACTGCATGGTATAAAGTCGGCAAGTGAAAATGTAATTTTTTTTATCTTTTTTTGTAGCTACAGCTGATATCAGCGGTAGCTACTTTATCATGGTTTTGTGTAAGAGGATGAGGGGTGTAACTAATAATAACCACAGGGTACCCAAGTAGACATGTCTTGGGCTATAGGAGTCACACAGGGTACCCAAGAAGACGGTCATTTTGAAAATTAAAACAGACTACTGAAAGAAGCGTTTGCTTTATATCACTTGCCAAAGGCAATTAGAATTTTATTGCTGTAGCTACATGTAGTCCATGACTACCTATTTTTTTACTACCAGGCACAGCTTTTGTCAGAGGAGCCATAATTATTTTGCTAGGAATGTTTTTGGTTTTTTAACGATGAGCGAAAGATTTTGACTAGAAAAATGAACATTTTGTCTAATAGATCAAGGTGTTTGTTTGACTTCTATTGTGTTGATGAGGTTGCAACCAATTCACTTTTGAAGATTCATAAAATATCTTGTTTCCTCTTGCAATCACAATTACAATTACATCGCCGTTTGAAGCAGGCTTAATGTTAGCTAGTTGGAGTTATGTTTTTAGTCAAAGATAAACCAAAATCACATGATCAATTTTGACCAACTACACGTCTGCATTTTTTACAGTGAACAAAGGTTGCTTATATCTCTTACCAGTAACCACATGTCCTCCAAGAGGACTTTTACTTATTGTTTGTCACTGCTTGAAAACAATCAAAAATGCACAGTGTTTATTATTTGTTGGTTGTATAGAATTGGCCAAGTGGCCTGCAAACATCAACCCATTAGAGCTCAAAATGTATACATATGGTTCATTTTATCTCATACAAACAATAAGAATAATAATAATAAGTGATTTCTATATAGCGCTTACTCTCAAAGCTATAAGTGCTTTACAAATAAATTATACAATTTTTTTTAACAGTTGAGGGTCTTAGAAAGTCTGCTTGAGCGGCTCACAACTTAAGGCGCAAATTGGCAGCCGTTAAATAATGCCCTCAGAGAAAGAAACAAACCACAACACCGGGAACACTACCCTACTCTTCGCAAGAAGTGTGTGGGTTCTTTTAAGTCCCTCGACAGAGAGATCAATAGACTGGGCCTACGGTATAATGTCCTTATCCGAGAAGATGCAAATGTCTAACCATTTGCAGATGTTAGAGCAAAGGCAGCACCTTCTCCTCAGTTATTTTAAGACCCTGAGTGTTGGTCCAGCCGGGAATTGAACTCAAGCCTCCCGCACAGCAGACTGCCTTACCAACTGGGCTAACCAGGCGGCGGTGATACCGGTTTTTATAATAAACCCTAACCTAAAGAAATTCTTCAGGGGGGCTTCTTCTTGAATATATCCTGATTGTCAGGTAATGTGCTTGGTACATCCCATTCACCTAGCAAGTTTTTCTGATATTACTTAGAACTAAATACCTCCAGGGATTTAACAAACTGTGTAGCTCTTGCACTGACAATGTCTTCTGACGGTGAATCTTTGGACAATTCTGAAATCGTTTCACCAGCACTTCTGATTACTTTCACTATTTCCTGAAATATTTGTAAATGAAGATCATGCAAACTAAGTTATGTTCATCATACTTTTTCAATTTTTGGGTTATGTAGCTGCATGTTGTAAGAACAGAAGCTTTTTTATTTATTCTTTTATTAGTTTTTCATTAATTAAGAATAAGAAACGAAATTTTCTTACCTTTTCGATGTCTTCAAGACGCTTTAACCTTTCACGCGTCTGAGACATTATACAAAAGTTTCAGTTCGTTCAAAATGGAAACAACATGGTATCGAACTAGTGGAAAATCCAAAGTTTCTATACAGCTTTTTGCCCGTTATAATTTATTCGCCATTTTGAATTAGCTACATCGATGAATATGTACTTCACATATGAAACGCCCAAATGTACCGTGTGTGCTGATTAAAAATCACGTGATAAAAAACAAAAAAAACAAGATGTCTGCCGGTTGATGTGGCCAAACTATGCTTTCTAATTATTTTTATATTCATTTTGGCTTACTTAAAAAGAAACAATGTTTCAGAGGCAGAAAAACTGGATCAGTGATGTTCTTTGGAAACCAAAGAAGCCACATTCGCTCGAACAACTGAGGTTAGATTGGAAATTATTTTGAAACGTAGCATAATGCCATAAATTTGGTATTAAACCAGCTGATTGTCATTTGAGATAGCCAGGCGTGTATATATATATATCCCTGTGTCTCTTTCAATAGATATACTTCAAAATAAGGCATATTATTTAGTTAATTCACTGTTGTGGTTTTGAATATCCTCAAACGTTTTTTAGGTTTAGAAAACAGTCTGTTAATTCTGACTGAAGACACTTGCTTTTAATTTCTTTCAGTTTCGTATCTCAGTCTGGTGAGTGGTGGTAGTGACATTTTAAATTGAAAAATTCTGCAGAACTGCAAACCTCATTTGCTGTTGTTCTAATCCTTAAATTGATATTTGATATAGGTACCTCCATTATGTTCTCACGAAGAATCAAATGGTGAACGAAACTAACCGAGGATTGTTAGTTGAGACCCTCAGATCTATCGCGGAGATTCTTATCTGGGGAGACCAAAACGACAGCCGAGTGTTTGAGTACCATTCCAGTTGCAAGATCACACAGAAAAGTAGTTTAAGAGTGGCTA
>JAPEIX020089184.1:0-10545 GCA_026122405.2 Zoanthus sansibaricus | reverse complement strand
TAGTGTCCCGTCCAGGGGAAGTCAAAGACTCTCATCCGCTTAACACTACAGAAACCGGAGATAAGCGCCGGCTCCATGGACCACTTTGCTCGTAAAGGATTTAGTTTAGATAAACTTCAGAGAATATGTGATATGTTCTATACACCTGCGGTGCTTTGGAGATAACCAATGAACTTAGTGCTTTACTGTTATTTCTATGTTATATTTATAGTGAAGGTTAATTTTATTTGTTTACAGTAAAGACGAGGTTGATATATTTGAAATTGATTCATTGTGTACCGGTATAAAAATATAATCCTGGTAACAGTAGTCAACGAAATCCTGTTTCTAGGTCAATAGATCAGTGAAGTCGCTGGTTGTGTAGAAACCAGTAAAATAGTACAAACTATTTCGCCTACTAGCCTACCTTTGATTTTTTTACCAGTATTGCCGGATGTAGTTTTATTATTCTTTCGTTCACTGATCCGACCCAATCATTCCGCCTATTCGGCCTTGACGGCACCGTCTCAGTTTTCTTTAAATTACACAAAGATGTTTATCTGACCAATTATTTGACTAAATCATTTTTTATTTCATATAAGCGTGATTCTCGATACAAGGTTTACTCATTTTAGTTTGCTCGTACATTGACTTACGCCGTACCCATCGCGAACCGACCCCCAACTTGATCAAAAAATACTCAGTGTAGGTAGTGCGCGAACGCTATCTCTTTTCTGTGATTCCGCGATGGTGCATTCTACGCATGCACTAATGCAAACCTCACAATATTCGCTTTAGCGACTGCGGTTTGTGACTAAAAACCAGATACTAGTACGTAACTCGGGCCTTCTACGGAAATCAGAGTTAAAAGCTTTTTTTAAATTGTTTTTTCCTTGAGTTATCTCGTAGCGTGATTAATTTTCCATTAAAACCCGTTGCTTTTCAATATTTAATCGGTATCATAAATATACAGGCACGACAGCTTGTTTAGTGTAACCATTTATTCAAGATATTTCTGATGCAATATGAGTGGCATTAAGGGTATAGTTTTAACCAGCAATGTAAGCAGTAAGATTGTTTACGTAAATAAATTAAGGAAAAAATGTTTTCAGTTAATTGGCTAAATAGTTTTATTTCTGTGACAGACAATAGAAGCAAACCACGGGAATATGTTACAAGGCTCGGTAAAAGTTTAATTATTCTGGAGTTGTTTATATTTTATTTTCAAAAAAGACCAAATATTAGCCATACAATGTGGGTCTCCTGTTTTGTTAGAACTCAATTCGTAAACCGCGGTTATAATAAAGTTTTACATCTGTAAGCTTGGCGCTTAAAAACTAGTTTTCGGGACTTGTTCCGGTGAACGAAAGGTATGACGAATGAGAATAACATTCTTATGTACACTAATATGGTCTAAGTTTAGATTTTCTGAACTCAAAAGCCTATATAAAGTAAAAACTTGAACAAGGAGTCTTTGTAGTATGTTTTTCTATGTAGCTATCCATGCTTTTTACTCCTCGGCAGTTATTGGTTTTAAACCGTTCTTTTTTATGATATAAAAATATATATGAAGAAGGTTAGCGAGTGATAGCTGTAGGCTTGGCTAATGTGATTTGCAATGTATTTTCTTTGAACTAATGTATTGTATTGAAGAAAGCGGCAGCAATTGAACTTTTGTTCGTTATATTACGTTATGAAAATTGTGTTTATCGCAAATTACTGTCGCTCATCGGACAATGTTAGACCAAACTTAACAAATTGTCATAACAACACCAAACTTTGATCGGACAGAACGTCTACCAAAAACTAAAGTAATCTGCTTAACAGTTAATGTCCTTTATTATCAGGTCAGATTATTGAATAGTCAGGGTTAATAACTGGATGTGAGTGGTTTGTTTCCAAAAACACCCACTTGCTGGCAACACAGTTAACTAGAAATTGTTCATAATGCATTCGCTTCGCTCCGTGCATTCATATTTTTGCAATTGTTAAATCGTGAAAGAAATTTACAAAATACCTTGTTTTAGATTTATCAGCATGTTCCTTGGGAAGTAAATTCAATGTCGAAGTAAAACAGACAAAGTATCACCTAGTATTTGAAATGCTTTCACACGTCGTTGCCCTCGTATAAGTACCGAGTGAAGATCGCCATCTTCGGTCAAGAATGGCAGGGATCTGCATATTTTTGTATTCAATTATTATAAATAACACCATAAAACAAACCATTTTTAATGATTGTAAATCCTGTATTCAGTAAATCTAGTCAAAGTGTTGTGTTAATTCCATTTTAAAAAATCAAACAAAAACCCATCAACAGTTGTCGCAAAGTGCCTCACAAGAAACCCATCCTTCAAACTTGTTTAAAAGTCAAGAAAATGTTACTGGCGTGCGTCAAAAAGCTCATCAAACCTCTTGAGTGTATACTCTGATAAATGACTTTCGCTGGAGTAAAAGCTCAATAAAAATCATTTAATATCTTGAGTCATATATTCAATGGTTTGAATTTATTGAAGACATGGCTATTTTCAAGCAATGGTTTAAACCAAGGAACAACTTAGGTTAACCATTTATAACCGCACGGTCATGCCGCTTTACGTGATATATTTTGACCAATTGTGAGCGCGGATTTCTTACTGTGAACGAAGTTAAGGTTACATATTAAATGTTTTTAATGATTATACGTCGCTCTAAAAGCTGTTTTTTGGACGAGTATGGTCGCTGAGGTTAGTAAAATGTCTGCCTTCGGAGCACAAGCTACGCAGTTCGATCTGCAGAGTTTTGAATATTTGGGTGACTTTCTTTTCCGTCTAAGCCAACTCAGCTTTCCATCCTTCCAGGGTAAGTAAATGAGTATCAGCGTCTGCTGGGAGCTAACCTGCGATGGATTAGTGCCCCGTCCAGGGGAGTCAAAGACTCCCATCCGCTTAACACTACAGAAACCGGAGATAAGCGCCAGTAGGAGCTTCATGGGCCGCTCTGCTTGTAAAGAATTTAGGTTTCAAATCTGGCTGTAAGTTTATGATTTATAAGGAGTTGATAGTTTATCAGCTCCAAGTTTTTTACTGCGCAGTAACCATTAGCCACCATAGGCGGATGAATGACCCGAACTTCTTACGGCAAAGAATCAAAAATCACCAGTATTTCATACGACAAACGTAATTGGCTAAAACCACCAAAACTTCATACGACTAACGTAATTGGCTAAAATCACCAGTACTTCATACGACTAACGTAATTGGCTAAAATCACCAGTACTTCATACGACAAACATAATTGGCTAAAATCACCAGTACTTCATACGACAAACGTAATTGGCTAAAATCACAAGTACTTCATACGACAAACTAAATTGGCTAAAACCACCCGAACTTCATACGACAGACGTAATTGGCTAAAACCACCCGAACTTCATACGACAAACTTAATTGGCTAAAACTACCAAAACTTCGTGTAACAAGCATAATTGGCTAAAATCACCAGTACTTCGTACGACAAACGCAATTGGCTAAAACTACAAAAGAATAAGATTGATTCGATGTTTCTCAGCCCCTTTTAATCGACCAAATGAGCAATGATATGATTAGATTAAGTAATTTTCTATTGTTACCACACGTTTACCGCATGACCGCTCTGACGCCGGTGAACTCTCGGGGAAAATGATTCGGCAGTGTATGACTCAACCGATCCTCGATATATATGCTGTTAGAGCTGGAAAGTATTATCGCTAAGATTACTCCGCATAATTATAGTTAAACTAAAACTTCTTAAGTTGTTACCGATCTTTGACTTCCATCCGATTATTTGTAATCAGTTATCGGTGCAAAGGAATACTGCATTAAGGCTTCAATATTATATTTTATCAAAGTCTTGAGGTAAGTTGCTTATCGATTGTTTACGATACATTGACTCCAGTTAGCAGGTTTAACTACATCTCACAGCTATACATCTTGGCCAAGAGGTTATTTAACCATAGCCATTGGACTTTTGGTGTTGAAAAAGGTGTTGGTCAAGTTAGATATTGTGTAAAGTTAAAGTCCGGGGAGAGAAAATGAACGTGCGGGAGCAGGGACTGAGAAGGGGGAGAGAGTAGAACAGGAGTGGTTAACCTGTGTTGTTCGCGCTATGATTCTCTTCCCAGCGTTCCATAAAGTGACCTCTATTTCAAGAGGCGTACTATTTTTCAGCCAACTTAAAAATGTTGTAGCAGTTTATGGTTATGAATAAGTAACAAAAAATGAGGTTTACCTAACTCGTTTTTGTATCCTTTTTAGATTACCACTGCCACCTACACAATGTTGGTGCCTTCCTTCAAGACGTCCTACCAAAGGAATCTCTCAGCTTGGAAACCGAAGAAAAGCGCTTAAAATGTGTGGCATACATCGCTGAGGTTACAAATGCTCTTGCAAAGGCTGAGCTAAGCGGTGGAAAAACCTTGTTAAACGCTGGCCTGTCACGATCTAACCAGTCTCTTGACAAAGTGAACGACCTCGAAATTGAAGATAACATACCTAGAAGCGAATCTCTACCGAATATTTCAAGCACAGCCAGCCAAGGAATGGACGACCAGGTACATACTTCTTGTTTGGTAATTCAAACTATGATATTTGATTATATTCAGGCTGTGCTATTTGATTATAGATAAAGTCATATGTAAGAGCCTTACCATTGCCACACTAAAATGGCGTGCTTGATTCACCTAAGCACATTTGGATGTGTACCTATCGAACAGCTAAACTTCGATTCTTAACGTAAACTTTAAACTTTCAAAACAAAATTGTAAAACAAAAATAACTTTAAAACGTATGATATTAATTTTTGTTACGTTTATCAGTTTAAATTGCTCTCTAAATGGTAAACTAACTTGTTTTCTATTGTCGGGTTGTTAATGAAACTATTCTCAATACAAAGTTTTAACCTGCTTATTAAAGATTATAACAGTTTCTTAAAGGATTCTAGTCCAGATTATTTTCTAGAATTGCTATAAACGTTTTTAATTTAATTCTAATGTTTTAATTGTATAAACTTTAACCATTGTGTTCAATAATGTAACTCGATAGTCATTGTTCTAACCAGTATGACGACTTGGATCAAGATCTCTCTCTACGCGACTTCAAGGAAATTGTGATCTATGACCCTATAACAGAAGAAAATGAAGACGAGAACGAAGAGGATGACGATCAAGGTCCTCTTTCATTGCCTCAAGAAACTGAAACTAAACGCTGCCGTTCACCGCCACCTCCTAGAAGAAGTCGCAAACGAGACAGTGCTGCTTTGTTTGATATTAGTGTTGGCGATCTTCCTGATCCTGATTTAGCAGGTTTTCTCACTGAGAAGCACAGTAACAAACAGTGGTGGTGCATTCTAGTGGACCAGCATTTGTGTATCTTTCCCTCTCAGGATGCAGATGATATCGCCTATGACGTCGTCATCTTACCTTGTTGCCAAATTTCATTGGATGATCGGCTGATGCGCACGCCCGTGTTTCGGTTAACCCAGAACGGAATGACGCCTTGGGTAATGGTCGCCGAGAACAATACAGAGCTCAAAGAGTGGATACATGCCCTAACCACTGCAGCCTCGGGTGGAAAATACACCATTGCACCGGGAAGGGAAAAAAGGAATCGGGCCAGAACGAGAACCTTGCAGGGAATAGACAAAATTGCGGAGGAAGACGAGGAAGTTCCTGAAAAAGGAGATAAGTCAGAAGAAGTTTCGATAGAGGAACAAGTAACGGATTCGTGGAAAGGAAATGATAACAAATTTTCGCATGCAAACACTTTAAGCACTTTGAGTTCGAACAACATGCAAGATAATGTCAATAACATGGAAAACGTGGACATAAACCCGAGTGACAAAACCATCGATGTTAACGAGAACGAAAATCAGCGGACATCAAATGAAATACTTACAAATGAGGAAAGGGAAGCATTAAGAGAAGAAAGCAAAGTTCCTCTGGAGTTGGAAATTAAAGAGGAAACCATGAAAAATAGTGATGAGCAACTGTTTGTAACATCTGGCAAGTCAAAACCCGAACCTCCAAAGACCCTCGCTCTAACAGATAAGGTAATGATTAACCAACTACCTACTAATAGCTCATGAAAGCTAATTGTGATGAATTTGATTAAGAAACAACTAATACTAAAACGAAGCACATAGTGTGTAAAGCACTAAAGGTTATTGATTCTTAAAGTTGTGTTCTAAAAATGGTTTCATATTCGATCTCGTATAGGCTAGTGGTTAAACTAACTTTAGGACGACATTAACTATTGCCTTAAACTACGTTTTATCGACTAATGCCTAGTAATCGTGACAGAGCTTTATGAAAAGCTAAACTATCATCTAATCATTTGTGCGACATCGCTGGTAGGATTTTGTTAATTAGTCATGAAAACGTAGTCCATGCTTCTTTATTTGAGATTTAATAAGGCAGTGTGGAGTATAGTTTTTTTAAGCCGCTCGTATTAAATCTTGCCATTTTTTGGAAGTGGGAGTTCGTTCTGAAAATGTAAAAACTTGCAGCCTTTGTTGCAAGTTCTACTCCCCCCCTCCCTCTGCAAAGTTAGAGTACTTCTGGGATTTCAAAACAAGAGAGGAGGCCATTTCAACCTTAATTTCAATACAATCAATTATTACACGAGTGTCTTTTTATTTAGACTTAAATGACTGAGGCATATTTTCCAGAACTCGAAATTTACTTGGACAAATAGATAAGGATCCAAGTCTAAGATACAAAACATTTGCCCAATACTGACAACAGTTCCACTGGAAACATGAAATCAATAGGCGAGGTCACATTCAAAAAGGCCAGTCGAATTCTGCAAAGAAAGAGAAAAAAATTGATTCCGGGGTGTTAACTTTCCTCTTGAAGCTGCGATAAGTCAATTGCCAAGGATTGTGACGCACATTAAGGGGCACTGCTTTTTGTAGTGCAGAAGAAAATGCCTGGAGAAGTGTGGCAGAGGGATGACAAGTACAAATACAATTACAATTTTTTAGTTCTTCCGATTCGGTTTCCCTTAAAAGGAGACTCCTTCCTTAATCTACGTCAAGGTCTGCGAAAGGAAATGGCCAAATAACGGTAAAGCTTTTTTGATAAATTCGCGTTTTGTTCAAATCAAAAGATTTTTTCGGGAATGTCTTTTTAAAAGAAAAGATAAAGAAATAAAAAAAAAACAAACAGTATAGGCACTGTAACCAAAAATAAAAGTAATAGTAATATGTCAGATTTATATAGCACATATTTCCATTTAAATGCTTCAATACGTTTTACAAGCATGTGCAAAGTCAACAGTTGAGTCCTCGATCGTCTACTACAGCGGCTCACATGCAGTTATATATTAAGAACGCTCTCGGTAAGTCAGAAACACCACACAACATCGGTAACATTATGCTACTCTTCGGGTTAAGAGACTGGGCTTTAACGTCATTATCCGAGAAGACGTAAAGGCCGGACCATCTGCACCTTCTTCTCAATTATTTTAAGACCCTGAGTGTTGGCTCAAACCCGAGCCTCCCGCACGGTAGACTGGCACCTAATCAACTAGGCTAATCAGGCAGCAGAAGTATTCCGTAGTTTACGAAATATAATTGATGCGAAAATTAAGACTTCCTTTTGCTGCTTAACACTTCATTTAATCTTCATATTTTACAGTTGAACTACGAACTTCCAAATCATTTGTTTTCGTTCTTGAGCAAAAGTATAAAATTGAAAAACAAATTGATCTCAATAATAATTTCGCTAAAATAATTTTTGATATATAATAAAAGGCTTGTTGAAAATATTAAAAATAGTAGGTAAAGTAAACGTTTTCGACTGTTAAGTCTTCTTAAGACAAAGTACAAAAGGAAAGCTAGCGTTTTTTATAAACCTTTAGGTTATTTTCCTAGAGAAAAGTTGCACAATAAAATGTTTTACTTAAGATAACAAGGTATATTCGAGATAGCCAATTTGCTTGAAAATTTCTTTCCACTATTAATAACGAGCTTAGATCGTACCTTCTTTTTTCTGTAGCTCATCCTGAAGAATCCCAAGAGTCCTTCGTAAATCTGCCTGCAAAAGCGGTTAATATCATGCTATAATCGAACTGGTTGAGTTTATAATCTTTTACCTAGATGAATCAATCAAAAAGTAGGTCACTTAATCATACTTTCAATCCTCTTTTTAACCACGAGTTGCCACTTTTTACTGGATTGGAGAAATTTGTGGACTTTTGCAAGACTTTCAAGAACCTTTTCAAGCAAATCAAGAACCTTCTTTATCAACTAGAACATCAATCTTTTACACATTTTTTTCAAACCTGAATCTTGAACATGAAAAACAACCAATGATAGATCGCTTTTGGGCAACAAACAGGACTCGCAAACTCGCGGTTTTATTTTGCAGCTCTGTCACATTAAAAATATTTTGACAGCTTATTTTTATTATTTTTTGAAAATAAAGAACGAGATTTTTTCCCATTCCAGGATTTTCAGTGAGCCCCCGACTCAAATTGAAGAGCATTCCAGGCCCTACATATTTTACCCAAATTCTATGGCTTCCCATAATTTCAAGGACAGTGAAATCCATGATAACCTTTAGACTTTTTTTAAAAAACACCAAACAGGAATTTGCTAAAAGAGGCTAAATCCTTTACAGGCCAAATGGCCCATGGAACGGGCACTCATCTCCGGTTTCTGTAGTGTTAAGCGGATGAGAATATTTGACTTTCCCGGCACGGGACACTAAACCATCACAAATTACTTCCCAGCAGACGCTGGTACTCATTTACCTATCACAAAAGAATGGAAAGCCGTTTTAGTTTAGGAGGAAAAGAAGGTAACACAAATAATACTCGAATCTGATAAATAATAATAAATAATATATAATAAATACTTTATTTAACGTCAATTGCGAAGCCGGGAAGTAGTTGGCCATTCTTCCTAGCCAGAGGCTACTGTTTAATGGCTCAGATCTTGGTGTGAAAGTCGAATTTACAGAGGAAGGAGTACTAGTAAGGTTAGGGATCGAAATGTGGACCTTGTGGTTAGAAGACGGAGAACTTACCAACAATACAAAAAACTCTTGCATGTGATTAAATTTAAGAGCTTGCAGACAAATTAACTGCAATTAAATCACAGGTTAGGGAGGAATACTAACACATGCAGAGTAACGTAGAAATAAAGATTATCCTTATCAGTCATAAATCACAACAAATAAAAGATTACCATTTCAGGTGCGTTTGGGCTTCTCACAGGACTACGGCTGGCATTCTGAAAGATGATATACAACAAAGTTATACAAATAACTTTTGAACTAGCAGATTTGTTGAGGCTACGACAAAACTTACCCATTCCTCATGAAGGAAAAAAGTGGAACAAAATTTAAAAGCCATATATCAAGGACATATATCAAGGAACGCAATTTCCACTAAAAGGATGTAAGCGTTAAAATTCTGTGGCTAGCCTTCCCCCACCCAATTAAAAAAGCAAAGAAAACGACTTCATTTTCACGTTATGTTTCCGTGTATAGTGTATTGCTAGTGAAAGTACGCGAATATGGGAAAGGAATCTAAGTAGTTTTTCTCTATAAGTTGTTGTGTTACAAGAGTAGATGTTGTTGCAGGTTCCTATTCACGTTCCTAATTTCCAACGTTTTTGGAGCAACACTAGACCAACATAAACTTAATGTTTACTTTGCTGGCCGACTTGTAATAACCCCCTCCTCTCTCCTTTAACAAAATCCTGGATGCGCTCCTTCTATTGAAACTACTTTCTTTTTAAACAGCAAGATCTTTTGATTCCAAAGGCCTGTCCTCAATGTAGCATTCAAAGTAGCTATTTTAAAAGAGGTCTAATTGCTGATAGTAAAAACAGGCGAAAAAACTAACTGCTAATCCTTACTATTTATCGTTTTATTGATTAATCCCCTTACCTTCGAAATTTAAATATTTTAAAATATTAACTGTGACATTGTCATACCTGAAGTTTTAGGAACATTCTGTCTTTCTCTCTTCCATTTTCAACAAGCTCCTGGAAATTACCAGCAAGATGAATTTTAATATCTATAATGGTTATTTGATGGTTTTAAATTTTTAAAACGTTTGTCGGTCAGTTCGCATTCCAATATCCTCAAAAAGTTCCTTCTAGAGTTTCAAAACTTGTTCCTTAAGCTATGCTAAATCCATTTTGGGCTTACACAGGATTTAAGGTACACTGCCCAAGGAAAAGCAAACTATCCACTAATCTAAAGTCAGCCCCTAACAAGTATTCAGGTATGTAAATAACTTAAACAGTTGGAAAAGATCAGTCAAAGAATCCTGCTCAATGGCAGGAGACTCGGCCCAAGATAAAAGGATTATGATTCATGCTTGGCTATACTCTGTCACCACTTAGACTTTAAATGAAAGGAAAAGGTGCTTTCATAGTTTGATTTATTAACCCTTTACATGCTAGATTTTTTAAAGTCAATTTTCTTAAAAAATAAAAACTTCAGAACTAGTTAAAACCATAAACATTTCTAGCTTATACTTACAAAAACAAAGAAAATGAATGGTCATTTAATAAGGTTTCATCAACAGGTTCAAAAGT
>JAPEIX020089159.1:0-10545 GCA_026122405.2 Zoanthus sansibaricus | reverse complement strand
CAACATATATAAAATGATAACGATTGTATTTCAGTTCCATACCTGATGAAGGCTAGTATGGCTAGCCGAAATATTGTGCTATAAAAGTGAAAACTCTACGTTGTATTGGTTATTCTTTTGTATCCATTTTTCGGTATGTTGTCGTGGTGGGATTTTCTGGGACTTTTCAGATTTTGTTAATATACTATTGAAGAACCATAACCTGTTGAAATTTCTTTTGTGGGAATTAGTTCCAGGTCAAGCACATTTTTGTCGTAGATTGCCTGGACTAACTCCATACAAATCAATTTTGTATAATTCAGTCGATAAACTAACTCTAAGCTTGGGCTGCCTGTGAATGGATAAAACAGTACGACCTCGTTCCCAGTGTCTCATCTCGTATTTCAGTCTGTGGGAGAGAAAGACCCTCGGAACGAGGTTGTTTACGGACCAAAGAAAATTTCAAGAAATATTTCAAGATTCAATTTTAGTTTCACTTTCAGTTTCGGTTAACTAGACTGCGGCTCAACAGTATACATCGTTAACATGGCGTATCAAAGATCAACTAGGGAACTGGAAAAGGTTATGGCTAAGAAGTTTTACAAGTTCCTTGATGATAATGCGTTGAAGGGGAACATGGAGAAAAGCCAGTTAGAAGCCATTTATAACCATCGTTTTAAGCCAACTCAGGAAATGAGAATTTCATTTGGAAAAATTTTTAATGCATTGAGCTTTCATCTGGATATTTGTCAAGAAGTAAAAGGAAAGGTAATTTTTGGAAGCGGAGAAGAAGCAGCGCTTCATCTACTCTCCAATGATGACGACCAAGCGGAAAGAAACGAGATTCTCTCGAGCTCTGAAAAACCATTTCTTTGCCGTTTATGTATGAAAAACTTTAGGAACGACATGGCTTTGTTGCTACACCAACAAACCGTGAAACATCGACAGCAGGAAGTTCTTAAGAAGATTAAAGAGTCCCTTACAAGGTATATACAGTTTCCATGACTTTTATTTAAATTTTTATTAGTTTATTATAATTAATTGTTAATGTGAGGCTTGGGAATTCCAGAGGTTAATAACAGAATTGTTTTAAAATTTATTTCTTTCTTATCTCGTTTTCGAATCATGTGATATTTTCGTGATGTTCCGTGAAGAGCTGTTATTTTTATGAATATACTTAGTATTTGATAAGGAGATCAAATGGTGATGTTAAAACAAATATATAGCTTATAGTTTATTTGAAATGGTGTATTGCCATTATTCGAGATAGAAATTCTGGCATGTTATAAAACATACAGTGGACTAAACTAGGTTCACTCCTGAAAAACACTGACTCAGTCAGCATTTTATGGAACAATTTTTATAAAACCTGTGCTCACAGGAGGCAAGCTTATTGTCCCTAGACGGCAATGGTTTTTTGTACACAGTCAGTACTGCATCCCATTGCATGAATGCTAAAGTTTAGGTTGCCATGCATAGGATCATTATAATTAACTATCAGCATTTATTTCAATATTTTGAATTTATAGACTAAAACATTCATTAACAAACACCTTAGCTCATCAAATGAAAAGCTGTTCATGGCACTTTGAGATCAAGTAGCCTTTGTTTATACATGTAAAGCCCAGTTTCCATATAATCGCTGGGATAGCTAGGATCACTGAAAAACTGGGGAGCATTCCCAGCGATTATATGGAAACCAAATTTCAGCAATCTGAACGATCACAGCGATCACAATTGCCGGGATAGAACAAGGTTCTATCTCAGCGATTGTAGTGATTGAGAGTCACAAAAAAAACTTAATGGAAACCCAGGGGTTAAGAAAGACGTGCACCATGCGCAAATGGCGCATAAATTCAAAATATGGTGCATTAAAAGGTCCATTAATGGGCCTAGATTGCGCCCGTGTCGCTGGCCATTCCCATGCACAGAACCCGTGTTGATTTTATTCAAAATCTCTTGCAATGGTAGATTCGTGTTGTTATTTTTTCGTGTAAATTAGTTACAATCCACAATTCGTAAATCGCTGACTGTGTGTTTTTCTTTAAACAATACCATAAGCCACTAACAAGCTTAGTCGTTAAAAGAAAACTTAAATTTTCTCTGTAGTGTTGATTGTGCTAATGTCGGTAACTGAAGAGAATAAAAAATTTTTTGCAGTTGCAGAGGGTTTTTACATTTTTATTTGTTTTTGTTGATACATTTGTTTATGTTTTTCAAAATTAATAGAATGTTAATTGCTGCTTACAAACAAAAATGTCTTTACTTCTTAGCTTTTAAAGAAAAAATGAACAAGTTTTTTCTTTCTCGTTAGGATAACAAAAATCATTGCCAGATCTTTGTTTTTGTTTTAGTTTAATATTTCTTAATAGTTGGCAGTGGAATCTGAAGGTTTCGAGAGCTAAATTTATTCGCCGGAGATGATCGAAACACAAAAAGTTGAGGACATAGCACACATGTTTGACAAGTTTTCGAAGTTGAAAAAAAAATACCCGCTTATGAGAATGGCTTCAAAAGTAGTTTTATATTAAGTTCCAATGAATAAATTTTTGTTTTAAATTACCAAAAACTTGCTCATAGCACTTTAAAATGTGATTGATAGTGCAAACTAGATGAAAACAGTTTTTACTTTTTTGACTTTGTCTAGCATATAAACAAGTTGTTGAAACTAAAAATTATTTTGATTTTCAAAACTTCGGATGAAAACTGCTTTCAAATTCATAAACACAAAGTTCTCACTGAAAGTTTGCAGTTCAAGATTCATAGAGGAAATGCAAAATTTGTGATGTAAAACAGCTGCTGAAGTAATATTCTTTCCAGGCACGTTTTTGAGCTCGGCTAAAACTTTTTTACAAACTGTCAGCCTCCTTTGTTGTAGAATTACTTTTAGGTGGTACTCTGTGTTTTGTTGAATCAAATATAAATGTAAAAGTGTGCATCGCCTCCATGAAAGTCCTAAATCATTTATTTTACGACTTATATTTCCAAAATTATACTAAAAAAAACTCCATGTTAAATCAGGATTTATCGAACACGATCTCAGACCTTCCAACCCAAATTTTCTAAAACCCTGACATTAGTACTTGAATCCTGCCAGAAACAGGAAGATTCATCCTAAAACAGACAGAAACCAAAAAATAAAGATTACTAGCAAAAATAGCATATATCATCAAAAGTTCTAACAACTCACGGGCTCTACGGAGGTTAGGGACGGACCATTAAAAAAGTGAAGGGGGTGGGTGTAGACGTGGGGAAGTGTCGTCCTTGCATATTTTTTTTTTTGGCCTGCCTATTATTGCACATTTTTCATGCTTCAAGAGCTTGTATGGAGCTTTTTTTCAGAATATATATGTTACCCAAATTTTACATCAGTTTTCAAAAGAAAAAGTTGGGTTATGAAATGTTGTATTTAAGAATCTTAAATAAAAAAATTTTATAAAAAAATACGGTGTCTTTATTCCTATTTAAATAATATTATGCATTCAAGAACATTCTGTGCTCATGCCCTCCCCTTACTTTCGTGATACATTCATTATTATAACCCCCACCCCACCGCACCCCCACTCGAAAATTCGCTCTGCCATTCCTGGGTTGTGAGTTTCGCAGTCTCGCAGACTTGCTCCGTTCACTAGGCAGGTTCATTGCCAAGCTGCCCTGTGTTTCAAGATGTTTAGTCCATCATCTATCACTCCTTCTTGTAGGCAGCACAATCGTTTCATTTGAGAAGCTAAAAGGTCAAAGCACAAATTTGGAAACATTGGAGTCTAAAACTTTTGTCAGTCACTTGACTAACACCACAGCTAGCGTCTTTTACTGAACAATCAGCATGGACATAGTTGTTTATTTGAGTACATATTTTCACCTTTTTGTTTTGTTTTAGGCAACAGTGTAATGCTACAAATACCAAGCAATCTAAGCATATGATGATAACTAAAAACATACAGATCTACATTACGTACACTTCAAATAAAAACGGTCTATTATTTAATAAATGTCTGACTATCAGTATCGTTAAATAAACGTTTTTGGCCGATTGAATTTTGGAAACGGCCCATAGATTTCAAAAATGGCCCATTGATTTTGAAATAAACGGGCCATTGGCCCATGGGCCGTTCGTTCCTTCCTAACCCCTGCTAGCAAGAGAATATTACGGTTCCTGGGCCTTAGATGGAAGCGAGAGTAGTGAAAGCAACGAGAAAAATTGTATGTTTGCCAGCCCGATGATGATGGTGATGATGATCGATGATTTCGAACAAAAACACGGTGGTAAAAATGGTAAAATGAATAATAAATCAGTCCAACCGTCAATATTTCATCAAAGACTGGGTTAAGAGTGTGCTTTTTCGTCTTGGTCTTGCGCTTTCCGCCCTTGGTGCGATCTGGTAATAAATACACTTTGATGTACCTGGAAAAAAAAGAATCAAAGTGGACATATATAAAGTATATAATATATATATATATTTGAATATGAAGGTTTTTGCGGAAAACCACAGGATGAGTTTTCGGAAGGAGGATTCCAAAATGGCCCCAGGAACAATTGCTTTGTCATCATTCATATGAAGAATTAAAAAGTTCAGCAAACTGCAACTCCTTGCAGGTCCAAGAAATTTATCAAAAAACATTTCCGTTCGTCCTTCTTCAGTTTTAAAAATCGGTTAAAAATTTGAGGTTAAAATGTTATAAACAACACATTTTATATAAGAATACGAGAAAATAATCCTAATGAAATTTATGTAGAATAAACAGAAAGAAAAACTTGTTGCCACAGATGGGATTCGAACACACGTACCCCGAATTACTAGTCGGGTTTGATGACCACTACACTACCTCGACAACTATGCTGACTGCATAGCTATCTTAGAGGTGTGCTAATGTTAGCGTGGATTTTCTCAGGCAGCTATCAAATCAGCTATGCTGGAGGATCCGAAAGGAAAGAAGCTTTTGAAATAATATATATGAATACAAGAAAATATTTTACATATTTATACATTACATACGAAGATTTGAAAGTTAAAAGCTCATTCGTTTTACAAAGTGCTAAATAGCACTGTTGCAACGAGATTAAAAAACCTTCAAATCTGCATTAGAGAGTTACTGTCGTGTCTCCAAAACATTAGAATGTTTGAACAATATTACTGTGTAATTATATCTAGGGGTTAACGGGTAATGTTACGAGCAAGGCAGGATGTAAAATTACTTTGATGAAGACTTAACCTAAGGCAGCTAAAACTACTATCCGCACACCGGATCAATATCATGCATGATTAGAGGTGATGCCGGCTACCAAAGTGGTTTTAGTGTATGTCAATAGTTGCTCTCAGTTATAAGTACTATTGCTTGGAAATCGTGCTTGAATTTAATAAAATCTTAAATTTCGTCTTTTTAAAGTAAATCATAATCAAACAAAGCGACAAAACGTAGTTATTCTCAACGCATACCTCTAATAAGAACAGTATTTGTTTTATGGGAGGAAATTTGACGCAGACGCTGAATGATTGATGCATCAAACTGTGTACCTTAGGTTTCGAAAAATTGAAATGAGCGTTTTCTTCTGCAAGTGGAATTACGAGGGAATCCTTGTTCACTACAATGCTCGGGATCTACTATAATGATTTTAAAGCCGCTAATGGTTTAACTTACGGGTCTGATCTTTGTTTCTTTTCATCGACAGCAGCAATTTCACTGGCAGAGTGAATCTGAACCTCGAGTGTAGCTTTTTTCTTGTCGTATTTCAAGCCAAACTGGACCGACCCCGTGACCGCTACATTTCCATAAACCCCATCGCCTGCATCGCTGTAATAACTAACAATGCTCTCCCGACTTCCCTGCAACACAACAATTTACACAATATGAGTGAGTAAATCACAATAACCTTGCACTAAATGCTTGACGCATTACTACAAGCGAATTTAGTAGTATTCAGGCCCGTACGCAGGGAGGGGGGGATGGGGGGACGGGGGGTGAACAGGAACGACCGTAAAGGTCCATAAAGTCCAATTGATTATAAAAAAATGAATAAAGTTTACGATAGAAAATGATCATCAAGCGCATATTTAAAAGCACTTTATATACTTGTAAAAGTATCTCAATAACAAATTAGAATAAACCTAATTTGCTGGTCCAGCAAAAATACCCTAAACCCATGTAATTTCTACACAAAACGTTATTATTTTTATGCTGACTTAAACATATGAAAGTTGTGATAAAATTACGTCATGTCTGGGGGGGGGAGTTCGGTCCCAAACGTTTTTGATCGTTCCCCCCTCCTCCCCCCAGCAAAATTCCTGCGTACGGGCCTGGTATCACGTGAGTCGATCTGTCGCTATGATCAGCACAGAGTCAAACCTTGACTATAAACTGGACCTCAATTACTTGATCATTGAGACATGTCTCTTTTTCGCCTTTTTTAGAAATGTTGAATACTAAAATGCAAGATCAAAGAGTTAAGGGTTAGATACTGATGTAAGTGGTTTCGGCTTTTGCCTCGTGCATTAACCAGATTTCTTCTTCACACTCTCGCCAGCTCGTGGTTATTGTAAACAAACCACGAACTAAAGTAACTAATTAAGCCTTAATTATAAAATGTGGATGATGTAAAACGATTTGACAAAGTGTTTCATGTTTTGCAAATTTTGAATGTTTGCTGTGTACTGTTCAATTCTTTATTTGAAGTATTGCTATATATCTATAGTATATATTATATCTGTATTTTCAGTTGTTAGGCTTTTTTTGTCTCGATTAATCATTCCAGTCCCACGCGTCCTGATACAAGTTGATTATTTTTTACTTTTTGTTCAATGTCTAATCTGAGTCTTCGCTTATAAATGGTAAAATACAATCACAGAAATAAAATACAATCACCTGTGTCACAGAGTAGGTAAAACTGGTGACTGACTCCACAGTGTTGATCATGGAGAAAAATACGGTAAGTGTTTTAATCGCGGAAAAAAATATGGTGTGTTCATCGTGGAGGAAAATATGGTAAGTGTATTCATCGTTGAGGAAAATATGGTAAGTGTGTTTATTGTGGAGGAAAATATGTTAAGTGTGTTCATCGTAGAAGAAAATGTTAAGTCTGTTCATCGTGGAGGAAAATACGGTAAGTTTCTTCATCGTGGAGAAAAATATTGTGCGTTCACCGTGGAGGAAAATATAGTAGTGTGTTCATAGTGGAAGGAAATCTTACGTTTGTTTATCGTAGAGGAAAATATGGTAAGTATGTTCATCGTTGAAGAAAATATAGTAAGTGTGTTCATGGTGGACGAAAATATGTAGTGTGATTATTGTGAAGGTAAATATGGTAAGCGTGCTGATCGTGGAGGTAAATGGAAAAAAATGACGTTTCAAGCGTTACACTTCCACAGGAACAAATGACGTCACTATAACTCTCCTTTTATTCACAAAATCTCGGAAAATGAAACAGGAACAGGTTCTAAAGAACAAATCTGGTAATGCACTTTTCTCGAAACTGTATTGCATTAAAGTTTTCTTTATGTAATTGTTCGAGTGTAAATCTTTAACTTATCTAATTCAGTCATTATCGACAAGTCAAGATACAGAATCAAAGGATAAGTATTACGCACCATACTAAACTGGTCTCCTAACTTCCTACTCTGCAGATCTATTCCGTAGGTAGCAAACGCCTGGTCTATGTCGTCATCATTGTTCTGCTGCCCAGCATCAGCCTCGTTTTCATCTTGAGTGGCATCTGTAGTCACAATTGTGGGAGGAGCTGGCATTTCTTTGACGGGCGCCTAGAATTCAATGATTAGTGTCAGTACGCAATAGCTCAATTTAAATGAAAGCAACTTTGCGATTTTTTAGACAGGAAGCAATAAAGAGGCAATAAATGATTTTAGCTAGTGCCTGCGTTCCACATTTCAAAATCAGAAGCAAGATTCGAAAGTAACCATATGGTAGAGAGACAATAGAGTATGGAAGGAAGAATCCTCAAGAAGAAGTGGAGCCGGATCGGCTATAACCTCCAAACATTTCCACTTGACACTGACATCTTTAAGGAGAAAGAAGAAGAGGACATTCAACGTCATCCGTATTTGAAGAAAGACCTTTCTTCAAAGCAATCCCGCTAAAAATTTCACTTGAAAAGTCCTGGTGCACGGCCTATGAGTTACGAGGAGCTGAATGATGATCAAATACAGGAAATAATCTTCCGAGAACTCAAAACAACTACACGGATTGTCACAACAGAAACTTACTGATTGCTTGGTTTCGTCCTCTGTCTGCTCCTCCGCAAAACTTGGAACTTCTGAAAAACAAAACAAGTCGATCATTTTTACAGTAAATTGAGTAAATACTATAAATACGTTTGTAGTGTGGTCATTTTTAAACTTGAACAATCTATTGCCTCTCAACAAAAGTTCAAATTCAGAGGGTATCCAATTGTCATCGCCTTTCATGATTTCAATAGTGTCATGGGCGAATGGGCGAAATACGCCATGATTCCCAGACCAAATGTGCTCTTGTCCGGAGTCCATCAGGCCAAAATGTCTAAATCTATTCGTATATCACACTCGAAAAGCAAATAATAAATTAACACAAACTAATCCATATATAACACAAACTGACACAATTTCGCTAACAGGGGACTATGGGAAATAAAAAAGCCAATCTATAATCTACTGGCTGAGCAATAACTTAATCTCTGATAGATTAAGGCCCAAATCGGGCCTGCTAGTAGAAATAGATAACATAAGGCAATAACAATGAAGTGCATAGTTTTATAGAGTTCTTAGCTAAATCTTTTACCACCAAGTGGACCATGGAGCCGGCGTTAACCTCCGGTTAATGCTGTTAAGCGGATGAGAGTCTAACAACCCCTGGATGGGACACTAACATATCGGAGGTTAGCTCCCAGGCAAAAAGGAAGTCACACAAATATTCAAACCTCTGCACAGCCGAGAATCGAACATGGGACCTAATTGTCGGAAGGCAGAGATCATCAAAGGTCGAACGATTATCACAGTGAAATCAAATTAACTCAAATGAGGTAATACAAGTTTTAATTTCCTTTCTTTATCGATACTGCATAACAAACGCAACCTTCATTATAAAATTTTTATACATAACATGTAATTATGGTGCGTTTTTCTTGTCAAAATTCAAAGTCGCTTGTCAATATTCAAAGTTAGCATTAATTATTCAAATTCAACGTTCACCGTTCAACTTCCACATTCGTTATTCGTTATTCAAACTTGACATTCGCCATTCAAACTTGATATTTGCCATTCAAACTTGAGATCTGCCATTCAAACTTGACAATCGCCATATGTAATAAGTATATGTAACTAGTGTAGTACGCCATTGTGTCATATGTGTAGTTCTATTCTTCCTTCTTTACTGTCATGCTTTCTTTGATATACCTACTCTCCGCTACCTGCGTGTTAACGCTACTCTAGACTAACATCTGCTTTGGATCTGTGTCGCTCGATAATGTACAGTTTTAAACATTTTAACTCCAAAAGCTCGTTTTTAAAATAGCTTTCCAATCTGCCAGGCAATGGTGGCGTTAAATTAGTAAAGAACATGCTGTAGGTGTTCTTGTGCTTGAGAAGCTGTTGGATGATATATATAGACTTGTCTTTTGCACACTGCTACATTCCAGTGAGGCTGTTGGGTATGTATATAGTGTTATCGTTGGCACACTGCTAAACTCCAGTGCTTCATCAGTTTTAACTCTCCATGATTGCCACAATCGGGTTTCCCTTTACGGTTCTTCCATGATTCCTCTGAAGCCACAGCTGGTCGAATATCGATGAAAACCCGATCATAGAAATCTAATTTGCTTTCCTCTAAGTTTTAACCAGACCAAGAAAGTCCTTGAATCTCGAACAATGCTTTCAGGTATCAATGAACGTTTTAATACATCTTTAGTAATAAAGGATTTTAAAATTTAAAATGAGTGTTATTTTATATTTTGAATTTTAACCAATTACAAGGTTGTTTTAGAGTACAAATATCAAATTACTTGTTTTTATTATTATTATTGTATCACATTAACTTTAGGGTTAGCATTTTGAGTTTGGTTGAGTTAGTAGCAATAATTTTAGAATTTCAATTTCAATTTTACAATTCTTGGATTCGTTTAGAGTGATTTAGTGTTCACAAAAAAGTAAACGGCCAAAATATTGTCATAAACAAGATACATTTTCTCATGATAACACCAGCACCAGAAATCAGTTAATGCCACCAATGGATTCTACATCTCCGATTCTACCCACGAAGACTTCTATCTGCAGTTCCTAGTCCCTATGTATTACATTCATTTCCTATCCTCATATGTTCCTTAACTGGATTGAATTCATATATACTATGTTTAATCATCAAGATTCGTAAAATCGACGAGAATACACATATATAGAATCACAAGCGCATTAATATTAAGTACTAAAATGGGCATCTAAGGTCACGTGAGTTAACGTAATTACTCTTGAATGTACCATTAACAGCTGTCCCTGGCTGCTGGAGTTAGCCCTTTACATGCTAGATTTTTTAAAGTCAAAAATTTTAATTTTCTTAACAATAAAAACTTCAGAATTTGTCAAAACC
>JAPEIX020089130.1:0-10546 GCA_026122405.2 Zoanthus sansibaricus | reverse complement strand
ATATCACCTTTATTTCCAAAGTAGTAAATCAGCTATATTCGCTGGAAGTTACCTTTTAGGTGTGCTTTGTTTCATTACCTACATGTTTTATGACTTATAGGTGTTGTAGTTTAATTTTAATCTCTGTTTTATATTTTTTCAAACCAGTCCATTTGAAAAGTTTGAAAATCTTATTTGAAATCTTTTTTGTTTCATATTTTGAAATTTTTAAACTGGTTTCAATTTTTAAAACCTAGTTTATTTTTTTTGGCCGTGGTAAAAAAATCCAGGCCCTTATTTTTCATCCACACCCCAAAAATTAAAGGCCCTTTTTCAGACAGTAAACCAGAGTTTAAACTGAATTAAACTACAGCATATACAACTAACCATCCGCGAAGTATAAGCTGCACTTTCTAGGTATTACCTTTTACATCAACCAGGTATTATTACTTGCAAATGGTACGTGGTATGCCTACGTGTGCTAGGTGTTACTTTCTAAATGTTCTAGGTACTTACACCTAAATATACTTGGTTTTACCTTCCTGATATGTCCATATGCCAGGTGTTTGATTTTCACTTAAATTGATTCAAAGGTAAGAACAGCACCAAGACCCAGTCAGCCTAGTACGTACATTTAGAAGGTGCGCTAGCCTATAAATTATACGTGCTCTTATTTTTATGTGCCAGGCGTTATTACCTACATGTATCTTCTCCCTTTTTTGATGAAGCTCCACCGTTACTCGGCGACCAAGCCTCGCACCAGGAGTAGGACCAATCGATAATTAGAACGAGTTGAACAAGTATGAATAAAAAGCTTGCTGCAAGACCAACGTATATCAACATCCGATTGAATTTGCCATTCAAGCTGGGAATGAACACACTGCCTGCAGCAAGACCTGCAAGTAATTCATTTTTGAATTTATTTTTGAATGCAAGATTTTATTCACAGACTTTTTAGAGATAAGTAATAATTTTTTCAATGTCTTTCTCTGTTAAAGAAAAAAAAATAGGAATCACATCCATCAACCGATCAATGCAAAACCAAATGAGCTATTGTAACTCACATGGAGAGCGGGTCACTTGACTTTATTTTTAGTGATAGCACACTCATAAAATAAAAAAAAATACTTTATTTAACGTCAATTGCAAAGGAAGTGGTTGCCCATTTTTCCTAGTTAGAGGGTAAAGTTTAATCGCTCGACGGCTCAGATCTTGGCGTGAAAGTCGAATTTGCAGAGGGAGGAAAACCGGAGTACCCGGAGGAAGCCCCTCAGAGTCAGAATGAGATCGACAAATCTCAGCCCACGTGCGGAGCCCAGGAATCGATCCCGGGTCTTAGAGGTGGGAAGCACGACGGATCACCACTATGCCAGCCTGACTCCTTCCTGATTCCCTCATGTTATATACATGTCTTAATTATTCATATCTTTATTTTATTTGAAAATCTGAACAGTGCATTTATATTATAAGCACCACTAGTAATCTGTCCATGAACATTTTTTGCACGTTAACCGGTATTAAAATTTCAACATAACATTTAACTTAAATGTTGCACTTGTTGAAATTGTATTTCAACAACCTTTGTGATCTTGATTTTCTAAAAGTTTGCACTGATTGTATTTACTTAGTTACTTGCCTGAGAAAAGAAGCGTTTTGATTATCCAGTATCCATGATGAAGTTGAGCTCTTTGATCATCAATAGTTCGTACGCCCATTAACGACACAGACAACAAGAAAAAGAAGAAACCCGCAACAAAACTTAAGCGATAAACTGCAGCATATCCCGTGACATTGTTGCATAACTGTGTTCCAAGATGCGTTTTGCAGAATGGCAAAAAATGTCCCAATTTTTCTTTCATGTTAGGAATCAGCAAAAGCAAACAAATCATATAAACCACCAACAAAAACAAAATGTATCGAATTCGTGTTGCAATTGGCGGAGATACTTTACAACACGGACAGCAGCAACAGATCTTGTTTGAAGAACGATCGCTTTCATTCGAGTCTCCAGAGATTCTTGCTTGGCGTACCATTATCAGAGATATCAGCTAAGGCTTAGAGGATTTTGAAACTAAGTGTTTTTTGGTTCTTTGTGACCTTCTATACCGACGATTATGTTTCACTGACAGCTCGTTAATAATTCACAACACCTGCTCACCGAACACTGCCCGACGTTCTATTAATCACTGTTGTTTGCAAGGAGAAGTTAAGAGACACAATAATTGAATAAAAGGTGTCCCGTGGATGCTCGTAGAATGATTTTAATACCAACCTTTCTCGGCCTCAAGCGACTGAAATATACACTCAATTTTCATACGAATATTACTTTATAAGAATGTGAAGGATGAAAGTCTTGAAATTGGCCAGATTTTGAAATAATATTTCAAGAATAATGCTGATGTTTATTTAAGAATGTAATTTTGCATGTTTGAAAAAAAAACAGTTCGTTACTGATTACACATATTGCAATTGCACTCTAATCCCAAATGGCAAAGTCATATGCAGATCTATTACCTTAATTTGAAATTCTTCAATATAACAGTCATTTTAAAAACGAAAATTTCATATAAATGATATTCCAGAAACTAAGGATATATGTCAGAATATTTTCAGCCTAAAATCGGCAAATAAAAGAGAATATCCAGCCTCGGTCAGAAAAGCAATATTCTTACAAGAAAGAGTGTAATCGGCGAAAACTATGAAAGAGAAGAGATTGACTCAATATTTAGCAGCGACTCAGTTTGTTTGATTAGATGAACAGTGATATATAATTGGACGAAACACCTTTCTATTGTTTCATTTTTCCTTCTATGATCATTCCAATGCTCATACATGGATTTTCTACTCGCAAAAAAGATATTGATGTCTGCTTTTGAAATCTGATTTAAATCCTCGAACAAAAAGTAATTTCTTCAAAAATCAGTTATTTTCACTAAAAATTCTTCCTCTCTATTATACTCAACTCTCATGCATGGGCTTTATATATTTTTCAAAAAAATGAAAAGTTTGTTTTATATTTTACCACCCTCTAAAATAAACTCTATTCACACATGATTAAGTTTTAAACTATATTTCGTTTGTTTTTAGAGCCATAATAACAAATTTTAGGAGTTATTTTTGATTTATTGTAAGTTTAAATAAATATAGTGAATAGAGCTAAAAATGTAATGTTAAATAACTTTTTAAGTCTTCCCTAAAAATTATAGTTTGAAAACTGTGAATAATATCGGGGAACGTTTTGACTTGAATCATTTTTGCTCACTTTTTCAGATTTTTTTTTATCAATTTTTTTACATCGTTCCAGGCGCATAAACCGAGCTTCGCACAACAGTTTAATACAACGAACACCGATCAAAACATCGGAGGCGTTCGTTATCAATCGACTTCTTCCTAGGTCACATTGCCACCAGCTGCAGCAGGTGGCGTCATGGCGCGAAAAGAGAATCTTGCACCGGACTAAAATATTTCTCTTGACACACCTTGGTTGATGAGGAAAAACGTTGGAATATTGTTAAATACGGAGAAAAAAGATTGCATTTTTAAAATCTGTAAAGAAAAAGCCTCACCAGGACTTTTACCAAGATCACTTTTTCATCATCCTTGGATCAAATGGTAAAGCAGAGCGATTGAATGCTCTGTTCGCAACGTAACCTGCTGTTGACTTATTACGACTACAGCCGCAAGAATCTAAAGTTATATTACAAACTTCGTCTTAATTTCAACAGCAGACCCACAAGAAACTGTGGAAAGTATGAATTTATGATTCAAGCGTAAATAACGACGGCTTGTCAAGGAAATTCCCGTACAGTGTTTTATATTTGCAACTCCATAAGCCGTTACTATAGTTTGGAACTTTGATACTCCTGGAAAGGAATCTAGAATCTGTTTACACTTCACTGATGAATATTGGAAATCTTAATCTTTACAGAAACTCCCACAGCCAGGAAGAACGGTTAATGTTTTGAAATTACGGTACACATTTCTCAGAGCCTATTTTTGCGGTTCTTTGTTTTGAGGCAAAAAATTGTAATTTAAAGTTCTAGCATAAAGTGTTTCTACATCTGTCAAACATCGAGAATATTCAATCAATATTCTACAAGAGAAGAACAACCTAGATTATTTTCAAAAATATAGTGGAACCGTCACATCGGTCAGTAATGTGACGTCTTGCAAAAATTGCAAACCAAGTTTACCAACTCTCGGCCCTTCGTTCAATCTTTGGAATCTAAAATAACAAGGAACATAGAAGTGCAGCCTTTCGATAGGACAGGTTTAGACACATAACTGCTTGTTGCGTTACCGACAAAGTGATATATTGCGTGACATTAAGAGCAATCTATATGGGTGCCTATGGGAGCTGCCTTGCAGACTCTTGGGATCGCCGAGGTCGCTAGCGAGGTCGCTTGTTGTGCGGGCTCAGCTGCTTGTAGTTTGTTCTTCAAGAAAAAATTCAAAGGACTTCGATCTCGACTTTTGTTCTCAATCTTCCTCGTTTTGAGCACAATCATTTGTTTTATAATGCTTGTTCCAAACATGCGTTCTTACCTTGACAAGATTCCCTATTTCTGTTCTGGTTTGACAAGAAAGACAATGTGCGATAGCTTAGTTGGATATTCCGCTGTTTACAGAATATCATTCGCCACGTCAATATTCTATTTGATATTGAGTGTAACTATGTTAAATGTGACTTCAACATGCGAGTTTCGAGCGAGAATTCATAACGGATTTTGGTATATAAAACTTATGGTACTTCTCGGAATAACGGTTATTACCTTTTATCTTCCCAGTATAAGCTTCTTCTGGAGAATATGGATGTATATTGGTCTTACTGGAGGTTTTATATTTATTTTATTACAAATAGTACTTGTTATAGACTTTGGTTACTCATGGAGCGCTTCATGGGCCGAAAAGATGGATACTGTGAACACAAAGTGTTGGTATTTTGCTCTCGCTTTTGCGACTGCGCTAGTTTATTCAATCTCTATTGCTGCAGCGGTTCTGTTCTATTTATTTTTTACCAACCCTGAAGACATGTCATCTTGCAAAGCTAACACTTTTTACATCAGTTTTAATGTAGTGCATTGCGTGATGGCAACTATCGTGTCAATTTTACCCAGAGTGCAGAGCGAGAATCAGGGAGCTGGACTTCTACAATCCTCCGTAGTGACAGTTTATACAATGTATCTCACGTGGAACACGTTGTCTACTCAGCCGGACGCAAAGTGTAATCCACTTGGTGAAGTTATATTGGAGTACGACAAAGCATCAGGAGTGAATGGTGAAGGAATATTTGGTTGCTTTTTAACATTTTCCCTATTAGCGTTTGCTTTTAATGTACGTTCCAGCACGTCCCAGCTGGCTCATTTAGGCCTGGCACTAGCAGATACATCAACGTTAAGGACGAGTGAAAAAGAACGAGAAAGTAACAGAAAAGACAATGATGACAAAGAGGACGAAGAACCAGTCTCGTACAGCTATTCTTTTTTTCATTTTGTGTTATTTCTAGCCTCTCTGCACATCATGATGGTAGTCACTAACTGGCATAGCCCGGATGAAAAAGCTGATTTAAAAAAGCTGATAAAGAACTGGGCAGCGGTTTGGGTTCAGATGGCCTCAAGTTATATTTGTTGCCTTATTTACATATGGACTTTAGTGGCGCCAGTTATACGGCAATCGTGGGGGCATTACTTTGGCCTGGATTATGTGACAGAAAGGAAGCCCACAGCGAGAAGACCGAGCATCACTAAACTGAAGCAAGACTTTGAAAAGCAAAAATACGCTAACACTAAAACTGATAACATTGCAAGAACTAGTACTGAAAGTGGTGTAGAAGTTAAGAGAAGAAGAAATTCGGAATTGGATTCAAAAGCAAAACCGCAGAATATTGAAATCAAGGCTGAAATGATTGAGCAAAAAGACATTTCTAGGACTAATGCTGATCAAACGCAGAAACCAATTCCTCTACCCAGGACTCGAAAACCGTTGCCCATTTCTAAAAACGATATTCCTGATACTTTAGCTAGCCCTCCGAATAACGCTGAATATTTTCAGATAGTGACTGAGAATAGTAAACAAATTTCTACACCCGTTACAGACGATGTAGTTTGTAAAAGAACTTCAAAAGGCGTTAGATCTTCGCCAGTTCCAAATGGTGCTAGTTCCTCTGATCACGTCACCATTCGAGTTGACCATCCATTCGAAAGACCGTTAGAAAACACTAAGCTAAACAATCCCTTAGTTTCCAATGAAATTTTGAGACTGCAAGAGAGAATTCTTAGATTTCAGGCTAAAATAGTAAAAATTCAACACAGGATGGTACAAATTCAACAAACTGGAGAGGGCCGTTCGGCTTCACGGCGTCAGTCCGCTGACACGAAGGTTTCAATTGATCGGCGACAATCGATCGAAAGCCGTAGAGGTTAACCAAAAAATATTATTTCATTTAAATTCATATAACGTAAGGGACCTCAAAATCTCATTCAAATGAAAACTTTTAGTATAAACTGAAAATAAGTAAATCGATATTCTCCTTCTATATTGTTTTTTAAATAAGTAATATTTTGTATTGTTTTTATGGGTTAAACATTAGAATCTTGCGACAGCTGTTGCATAATTGTTTATAATCTTAAGTGAGCATGAAGAAAACCTTTTTTACACATAAAAAATTTTAAAATAATTTCATTTTAAGTGAAAGCGAACGCCCTATTTAATTTTTAGATGTTTTATATTCCGAAAATGTAGATTTTAAAGCGAGTCGCTGATATATTCTCTAAAAGAAAACGTTATCGCAAAATGGACTAAGCAAGCTTTTAGTTTGGCGCTATATATATATATTGCACTTTGATCGCTGACCAGGAGCCCAAAAGTAGGAGCGGGCAACCTCCATGTTCTAGTGTCACGGCGCTTGCACGAACCGACTTATTTTTAGTTCATTTCTCGCGAATTCAGACCAATCACATGCGTCCATACTTAATCAATGACGTCACTAAAAGTTTGTATAAATTGTCTGATTCCCCCGGGACCGGAACTTCTATTGCAATTTTCCGTGAATAGCAATCTAAAAATATACCATTCCGTGAAAGCACCGTGACATAGGTCTAGTATGGGAGTTGCTCATTCCTACTTATGCGCTCCTGCGGTGACTCAGAAAGTTACATATAGCGATATAACAATAACAGATTAATAAGTGGAGACATTTCAAGTTTTTCAATTGTATAAGGCTAAATCTGTCAGAGTAAAAACACAAGTCATTCGCAAAAGGCTTACAGATCAAAAAGAATTGATCATAACCAACCTTGTTCCCTGAATCCTCCAATCTAGAAAGGGCCCTGGGAACGAAATTGGGATCATAGCATTTTTTCGTTGTGACGTCAAGTGGTAGCAACCTGGTTAGATTGCAGCCCAAAGTATGGCGTTTCTTTAGGTCATGAGCTACCATTTTTATGTTATTCATTTGTAAAGAAACGTTTCTAAAGTCCCAAATTAAACAACTGCAGTTTAAGATACCAAAAATGTTTATTTTCCAGCAAAAAAGATATGTATTTTAATCATGTTTATCCATATTTGTTGTTTATATATCAGCTTTATCCAACAACCATCGCGCTTGAACTTCAAAAATTAAGTTACCATTCAGCTTCCATTTAAAATGTAATGAAAAAAAGAACAAGTTTAAATCAAATACTTCAGTGCTTCCAGAAGCAATTTGCGAGTTGTTCGCATCATGAAATGTTTTTATAAAATATATAAATCTAAAAAAAATATTGGTTTGTATCACCGGCAGATCCAAAATAAAAACTCTTTTAATATGAAGTGTTGTCCCTATTTGGTGTTTGGGACTAATGTCATACAGGTACCTGTACCTTTGCTAGTTATTTATTATTCAAATAAAACTGATAATTTTGAATTTGATAGAAGGCTAAAATAGAAGTCTTACTCGTCTTCTATTGAATCACATTCTGTGAAGATTCCTCATGTAAAACGAATGAAATTCAAAACAGGATCGCTTTGGTCGTTTGGTCCGTAGACCAAATTCTTAGTTGGGAATTCCATGTAAAATTCTCGCTATCGTTAATAAATGAAAATGAAATCAAACTTTTATATTTGACTGCGTGATTGTCATAGACCATATCAAGAGAAAATGAGGGGATAGAGTGGGACACTCCTGGTCCACCAGGCTTTGGGATATGTCAATGCCACTAAAGTTATTTATAGACGGGAATTTGACGGAAATCTGTTTTCCGATACGTCCGCATGATGGCCAACCTCGATCTGATATTCTGAGTGAAAGCAAAGTAATGGCCGACAGCGTGGACGTGAAGATACGGTTTGTTGACGAATGAAAGTTTGAAAATGAATGGAAGTGTTATTTGAGCCTTTCACACCTTCCCGCCATTTTTAATGAATGTTTGTTCTTTCACTCTAACCTCAAATCGAGGTACTTATGCGTACGTCTGGGAAAACAGATTTCCGTCTCGGTCTAAAACTAAAAATAACTTTAGAGAAATTGACATATTACAACCAACCCCTCAGCGTCCCTCTCTATTCTCTCATTGTCCATTAACCTCCTTTTGAGTAACACATTATTTTGAACCAGGTATTGAAATTCAAAAGTGGTGCTTTTAGGGCAAATTCAAATGTATACAAAAGAACGTTAGATCACCGCTTTTGCATAGCAACTGTTTTTAAAGCTTAAGGGGGGAGTACACATGAAAAAAAAGAATTCTTTTTTGTCCAAACTAGAGGAGAGGAGGGGGGTAGTTTAAAGTGAATAACACACTGGATGCAAAATCAACAGAGCAGTTTAGGGTATGACATCATAACGGATGATGACTTCTGATCACATGACACATCCCGCCTTTTTTGTGTTTTGCTTTAGCAAGCGCCAGGGCGCCATTCAATGCTCTGTTTTTTTCGGGAAATTTGCAATTTTAATCAATATTTTGACCATCTGCGGGTGCCTGAGCTCATCATAAAGAGTGTAGAAGGCTTAAACCTTGTCAGTGACAAAGAACTGTTCATTGGCACTGTGAATGAGACAGAAAATGTTGGTTTTGCTTAACCGCTAACAACGATTCTGCCCATTCATGGACAAGGGGCCCCCAAGCAGGTGTGTCGAGTCTCACCAGGTCACCTTTACAATTTTTGTAAGTCTCATTGAAAGATAAAAGCAATCAGCTGCAAATTTTGTCAAAATGTAGACCTGCTCTGAGACTTATATATATGATATAAAATGCATGGAGTAGGTCTTTCCTGCACGAAAAAATAAACAAAATTCCCATAATGCAATGCTTTTAAGTGCCAGCAAAATGGCTGCCTGCTGAAGTTGCTTGTAAAACCTGCTCTAATCCCACACGTCCGCCAAACCAGGAAATCCTGAATTCTAGTAGCAAATCAGTGTGCAGTCAACTTAAAACTCTAAGCAATATTGTGTTATTCTTTTTCTCGTGCTTTCCCAACATCCCGCATGTTTTATTTGCAAAGGTAATAACATGCTTACAAATTTTGTCGTCTTTGAAAAACTCAAGAATGCTTATTTGTTCCAAATTGCATGAGAAAAATTATGTGATTACTTACCAATACTAAGACATAGCACAAAGTAAATGAAAGTCGGGTAAAATGTTACGGTGCACGCCGATTTATTTTGCTCATTCAAGTGACTGGCTATCACAGCTTGCTCTTGAGACCTCATTACGGTTGGATTGAAAGAACGACTCTGTTCGAATACACTCTTTTTTAGATAAGAACGTCTTATTTTTTGACCGATGAGTGTTCTTAAACATTTTTGGGATTTTAGCTTCAAACGTTCTTAAAAATGTTCTTAAAATAATTATATCTAATTGATGTACACGCAGTTTAGGCTCGGAAAAATTTACTTTAGCACTGTTTGTGTACACTTTTCTTCAGTTTATAAGAACCTTTCTTATAAGAATGTCAGACTGAAATTAAAATCCGCCAAAATTTAAGAACATGCTAAGAACACACCCGAGACTGAGGAATGGCCAATAACATTATTTTCTTACATTACGGCATCAAATCATGGAGTCGGCAAATAGTCGACCATAGTCGATACTGCAACACTGTTTGCAACTACAGTAAAATACGTGGAAATTTTACCATAGCAATTTGCAGGACTCATTTTCCCGTTTGCTCGATCTATCTCGATCTATCACATTTTAGAGGAACCATTAACTTTTCCCACTCCTCGCACGTTGTTCTTAAAATGTTGTTGTTAATAAAAACAATCATGCATACCAAATGTATATTAGAAACATTTAAAAAACATTTGAGGCTAAAATCCCTAAAATGTTTAAGAACATTCGGTCTCGACCCAAAAATAAGACTTTCTTATTAAAAAAAATAGTGTATCTAAGAACATACCACAAGCTTCGATATTTCACATACAGAAAAGAAAATAATGAGTTCTGCACACTATTCTTGTAAAATTTTATTCTTGTTGCAAACAATGGTGCACTATCGACTATTTGCAGACTCCATGATTTGGTGCTGTAATGTAACAAAATAAAGTTCTCGGCCATTCCTCAACCTCGGGTGTGTTCTTAGCATGTTT
>JAPEIX020089068.1:0-10549 GCA_026122405.2 Zoanthus sansibaricus | reverse complement strand
GAACAGACGGGGATGCTCGTCGGAAATTTTGAAATTAACCCCTAAAGGAGACCATCTGGGCGTGGCTTACGCAAATTTTGACCCGGCTTAACAATTTGGCGCCTTAAAATATTGGCGCTTTGCCCGGAACTCCCTAAGCGTGACCAAAATCCAAAATTTACACCCCTAAGCGAGACGACGAGCATCCCCGTCTGTTCCATATCGGAGTCCCCCCCGCCCCCGGCCTTAACGACGCAGCACAAAAATGCCAACACGAACATTAACCACTCGTTGTACGACTTTATTAATAATCTGGAATTTGGGGTAGTTTTCACCATTTACAGTACTTCTATAATCAATATATAGATACTGATAACTAAAAGAATATAATTTTCTTCTTCCTCAATAGGGAACAACGGCTAAGTTCATGGGCGAAGAATTGGAGAGGTGGAGAAGGTTTTAGGGCGCTATTCACGCCTAACAAGAGTTAAGAGGTCATAAGAGTGCATTATAATTCTTAAATTTTTTGTTTTCCCTATTAATCTAAATAATTTTTAAGTTTTTACCCCACATATATGAACAAACAAACTGCCGAGACGCGTTAGACAAATGACAGCTATGAAAAGCTCGCCAATGGCTTTTAGTTTGAACATTAAAACTTTGGTCTCTTGCCCTGACATTCCTTTTCAAAATTGAAAAATAGAGTAACTTCACTTTGAAAAAATAAATTGTAAAATATAATATCTAAACTTGACATATTTTCTGTTCGACCAAATACTAACTTAATTTCAGTTAATCTTTTTAAAGTCCTATATGAGAAATGCAAGTTATTTATAATTCTAACAGTGCTTCTTTTGAAAATAAACTGCTTTGTTAAGGTTGCAAAAGCAGTTGAAAATATATTAAAATCAGAAGTTCATTGATTAACTCCAAAACCTAGAATTATACATCCTTTAAAGATACAGCGAAACTAATAGAGTTATAAAATTTCTAGCTTACTTGCATCCAGACTGATTTTTTTTTTCAAAAAAAAAAAACCCTTTAGATTCCATTTAATAAATAACTAGAAGTATCCAAATATTTCCCATCTTAAAAAATTGAATAAAAAAGCCCGAATAATAAACATACTTGGAGCAAAATATAAACACTGACAATCGTGTTACAAAAAAAAAAAAAAAAAAAAAAAATTGGAAAACTATATCTAACAGTAATAATATCTTTTAGCCCCTTTCCATAAAAATTCAATATGTTCAACATGGATGAAAGTAAGCTGGACTGTAAATTTGGTAATATCATTAATGACAGCTACTTGGGACAAAAGCTGTGTGCACTAAAATCCATTCCAATCAGTATTTTAACCTTTAAATTCTTTTTGAACAGTTTTGGTGGCAATCGAAAAACTAATCAAAAGTTTTGTTAAAAATAAAAAGTTTCAACAGTCTACAAAAGTAGAGCATCGTACTTAATATCTTTTTTGTGAAATTTGTGATCAAATAAGGAATCTTAGAATAAGAGGGGAAATTATTTGCCTAATTTTAGGGTTTAGATGATCATGCGACTCGGAAGTATCAAACTAGCGTACATATGATGAACATATAACTTAGTATTGTCTTAAAAGAAGCAAATTGACATATGGCAAATGTTTGTTTGATTTAAAAATAACAAACTACATTCAAATTTCGCCGAGATAAAATATTAGTAGCTGGCAGAGATTTTAGGAAGGAAGAACAATCTGCCTTTAAGTGTGAAAGGTACATGTTACACACAGGTCGTATGAGCAAAAATAACCTGGCTTTTAAAATAATGATCTTGTTTTTAAAGCTAAGCACCACGTGTTGGGCGGTCAATTTCAGTATTTATCGCTGCTCCGTTTTAAGTGTATGAAAATATATTCTACAAAATTCAATATCAAATTATGGTCTCACGTATCATTTAATATTTAGCTCACATATTAGATACTTTAGTAAATATATTTAAGGTTTTAAAGCGACAGATGGAATATTATGTGGATGCGCTAATTTGCCTACAGTTTAATTGAATTTTTTACACTGCCATAAATAAATGGCAGTGGAGTCCATTTCCAGTCCATTCGTCTGGGCGTATCAATGTCCGGTCCGTGTTTTGTCCATGCTACAAGGCCTTTAAACGTGACAGCGCTTCTTGAACGTAATCGGTTACACTCACGACAGAACTGCGAAAGAAAAATGAGAGTTTTAAAGGCAATAGAAACAAAATAATAATTCACGAAAGTGTAACATGGATAGAAAACTCAAAAAATTGCTCTCAGAAGAAAACCTAATTGCGTTCGACGTTAGGAGAATGCAACCCTAATCTTGGGTTGCATGTGGTGAACATGGGATCCCTGTGCTTTTACATGTGTGAATATTGTCGATTTCTTTGGGGTTTGTACCAAATCTGCGCCATTTTGAATAAATAATGAGTGCAACACTTGAATGTTTCCATTTTATGTTTTAACATATATATTAACAATTGTGGAGAAACTGAAGAAACAAATTCTTAAGTTATCAAATTTAATTTAATGATTTTATATTAAAAAGTTAAAAAGAATATTTAAAATTAACAAGTGTCGATTTTTTAACACCATTATGTCGAACGCACTTTATAATCTGGGATTACTACTAGTAATAATACATAAAACAAAATGGTACCGAGATTTCTATGAACAAGACGCTCTAGAAGCGAACGCGTTCACTGGGCAACCTTTTGTTCTAGGTTCCTCTTTTCCTCACAACATAATCGAGACAAAAACGAACCTTGTGAGTCGAGCTGGCGCCGCAAGGAACTGTGGGATACACATTTTGTCTGGACGACAAAAAAACACGGAAACCTATTTTATGACTGTGCTTACCACAGGTAGCCCAGTAAAAAGATCACACCAGATGTCTGCTACTAGCCATTACAGAAAAAAATTCTTATGATGGAAGTACCAAAGACGAAAAACTCTCACGCTTAACACGTTCTAGCAATAGAAACGAATGCCATTGACCAAAAACCTAAAACTTAATACGAAGCATTTCAATGGTTTGAAAAGAAAGATACTTCCTGCAAATTTTGATCCTAACAGAAAGCAGCGGGTAAGATTTCCATATTGGGGCGTACTTAATTATGCAGACAGTTTATGCATAAAAATTCTCTTCTATTTTCTAATCCTAACCCCAACCCGATAGGACACAGTACGCCTCAGAACGGAAATTATCCCGAGCGGCATTACGTGGCTTTTCGAGAAGAACCTAGCATATCTAGGCTCCATTTGCTTACCTGTTGGTAGTCAAAGGTCCGCATTTCTTGTCCAAGTCGATAAAAAAATCTAAAAATCAGACAGATTATTATCAGTACACATATTACACTGCAAAGTCGTAGTTTAATTTCAAACCATTCACCTAAATGCTAAAGTACATCTACTCTGCTCGAGTGTTCATATGGAATTTAAACAGCAGACTACAGCTATATAACTACTCTGCGCAGAGATACTCTTATCTAAAAATGGCGGTAATTTTGATATTTTTTGTCTACATGCACTCAAATTAGCATAGGTGGCCTTGATTTGAGAAATGTATCCTTTTGAAAGTTTAACTTTCAAAAACGAGGCTAGTTGGGATAATTTGAATAAAGACAAAAGAATGCTAGGATCTCAGCCATTTATGAATAAGGTCTACCCCGTTAAAACGTTGAAGCGGTTTCAATCAAAGTTAGTTGAGTGGACTGGTTATAAATCTTAGCAAACTACAAAGAAGATTACAATTCTGCTTTGTTTTTAGATGCGATGCTTCATTAGTCTATTGGTCGTTTGCTCATTTACATCTCAAAGCAATTAGTAATCTGTGCAGGACCAACGTCGTAAAACAATACGGAAAGAGAAAACAAAAACATAGAACAAAGAAGGCCGCTAAGTTTCCTTCTTATTCTACTATTTTTAATTCAAGCTGACGTTAATGTGTCAATGATAAAGCGAGTTACGCCAATGACCCTTTATTGGCAACTTTGCGCAAGAATGGAATTTTAACAGAAAAAACCGTTTTAACACTGGATTATCACAGGCAACCCAGTAAAAAAGATCCGTGCATGTGTCTATCGCAAAAACATTAGGCCCTGGTCAAACGGACTCGCAAATAGTCGCAAGTTCACAACTTGCGAGTCCGTTTGGCCACCCAACGCAAGTCTCTACACAAGTTCAACTTGTGGCTACTTGCAACAACTTGCGAGTCCGTTTGACCAGGGCCTTAAGCTGCTTCGCTACCTACCTTTGTGTTCAAGTACAAGGGCGTATGCCTGATCCCATTTCTCGTGACTGACCACCAGATGACTAGTGCAGTTTAGATGCTGGCTGGTTAGTGTGTAGATCTTCTGAGGGATACACGCGTTGCCTGGCGATGCTAATGTGTTCGAGGGCTGTTTCCCATTACGAGAAGGTGTCGCAACGGCCTCTTGACTCCCACTGCTACCCACACTACTGATACTGCCAATGCTTCCTGATGGGGAGGGGGTTGGGGATAATGGAGACGGCGTACCAGTCATTCTGAATTAACAACGTTAATAAAAATGAATTCTAATTGTAGAAATGTTGGATGCCTTAAGAACAAGCTCCTAAGTAAAATATGTTATCTGCTGTTGTGAAGCTTTTGACATGTTGTAGTACTTTGTTGAAAGGCATTACTGAGCTGACCGTAACGCAAGAGTAACGTAAAAGCCGGTCAAATGTGATAGAGATTTACGGGTTTTGAAAAATGATGAAAAAGGAGTGCACAGTAAACAGCAGTGTGCAGCAGTCATCAGGATTTATGGGAATCTGTTATCAATATACCCCATTTATTCCTAAATCCTATTTTAATTGTGAGTTTCTATTGTTCAAGTACGTTTGTAAACCTCTGAGAGATGTTTATGGATAATTCTATTCGGCGTTTTGATTCATTCAGATAGTTCATTTCAATTATCCATCCTGTTTTTTTGCCAGTTTACTATGTTCATGTTCTATGTTTTTCAAACTTTATAACGAGATACATGCTTGCATTGCAAGTAAGAGGAAGAATGAATTCAGACATGTTTGGAAAATACAAACCTATCGACAACAAGTGCGTAAATCTGCCTTTTGAAAATAAGGATTGACATTAATCTATTTTCGAAGCCTACTATAAAGGAATTCAGACCCAAAACTCACAGATTTCTTGTTTAATCAACACTTACTTGGATGGATTGGAGGTACAAGGTGATGGCGCCTGCGTTATTTTAGGTTGCTGACACTGAAAGACGGAAGACGAAAACTGAGTCAGTACAACTAATCCCCGGAGGACGGGGGGAAGGGGGGTACTCCCACATATAAGCCATACGGGTATGTGCCACCCGATAGGGTCTACTTTTTCAACCTAAATTCATAAACAGGGTATGGGTTTTTAGCAGCAAATCATAAACAGGGTACACTTTAATCCTATGTAACTGTCATAGACAGGGTCGAATTTTGTCCACGGTGCCAGTGTTCTGGTATAAAAAATAATTTTGTTTTTTTAGGAGAGACAGGAACAAGCTGTCAACATCCGCATTCAAGCGCGTTAGTAGTATCCCGCTTGACTTGACAAATCACACACGCGAGTGTATGGCCATATTTATACTTCATGTCATAAACAGGGTATTGAAATTCCCATTTTTTTGTCATAAATAGGGTCAGGGTTTGACAATACGGGCGGCACACCCCTACCCATATGAGGTGGGAGTACCCCCCCGGGTGTAGCACATGAAAATTAACTGGTCTGTAGCCAGCAACGGCAACCGCAGAGAATTGCTTCTTTTGAAACATGGTTTGGCAATGTTTCAAGCGCGTAGCCAGGATTTTTTCAGAGCTACGCACAACTGATTGACAAGATTACTAAGTGGTTTTTGGCCAAGTGCTAATTGTTTTAAGTGATTTTCAGATGCTCTTTTGTAAGGCTAAATTAAATATCTGAACTGGAACTTCAATTATCTTAGAATTTTGCATTTCTTAAAATTGTTGAAATTCCCCAGTAAGGCCTGAACATATCAACTTTGTTTATAATATGCTTGTCTTTGCTTTGAGCTATAAAGAAGAAAGACGCATCGATACCAAATAAAAGACTGATTGAGATGGCAGATTCATAAAACTTTAGAGTTTCTCTTGCTTGCGCTCCAATATCTCACCATAAACAAACCCGAAATAGAGAAAATTAAAGCAGCATTTAAGCATTAAAACTACTTTTAATAAATTTTATCCCATTTTGTATGTTTCAAGGTGTTTCGACGCAACTTTAGGGGTAATTAAGCGTTTGGCCTATCGACAAAAACAAAAATTTGCCTTCGGGTAAAACAATAGAATATGGTATAATCTTAAATGCAAACGTCGCCTGTCAGTCCTCAAAGTTCGAATCTGGTGCTTTCAAGAAACTTCTGTCAACTATACAGAGCCATAACACAACACAAAACACAAATTCAAGGACGACTCAAATAAGTTCTCCTTCTAAACAATCGCGTCGCTATGGAATATTTAGTTTGTGGCGGGAGAGTGACTAGCTAGTCTTCTTACCCACTTAGATATAAATAATTCCATGCGTTAAGTTGTTTGACGCCTCGATGAATAACAAAGGTTAAACTACCACTCTAAAATGGTAGATATAGTAATATATGATACTTTGAAAAGATTGTTTTAAAACATTATGACCGCAATTTTTTTCTTTTCATACGTTTTCTAACGAAATCATTGGCATTTAATTGAAGTAGAAAGGCTGTGTACTCGTCTAGCTTTCCTCAAAAACAACAGCATTTTACTAAACGATAAACAAGAATTAATTGCAATCTTTTGCAATATATTAAAGTGAAATGAATGGATATCAGTAACTGATAGTTAAACGGTGAACAATCTCGCCAAAACTACTTAAAACACATTTATCGTTGTGGCGTGGAGAATGCCGTCGACTTTGGTATTAAAACTATCGAGGGGGTAAGTCATGGCGATTTTAGCACTCGCTGTATCATGATTGAAAAACTGCCTCAAGCTACAAGCTTCAATTAACATGATTCTCTACATTCAATATTTATCATTACTACAATCGCTTACTAAAAGTCTAGAAGCGTAGCGAAACCTTTGCTTCTTTATACCATGCATTACCAAGTAAGTTTCGAAACTAAAATATAGTCTTTTTTCTTCTTTATTCCTGAATAACATCAAACACTTCATGTAGCTGAATTAAAAACACAGAAATACTTGCTTAATATTTGAGTTCTGCAAACCATAAATAGTTAGTATCGCACTTAAATAACTGTTCCGGGGTCAAAAAAGACGAAAAAACTTAGAATAAATAATTTATTTTATAATGAAATCTATACACTACTCGTACTCTCAATTTGAACTAGAGCTGCCCCTTCCTATTTGAAGTTTTAACAACTTTCCCTTCCAAATTAACTTTAAAATTCCCCCCAATAAATGTAGTTTTCACCAGATTCTTCAACGTTCAAGTAACCCTTTCCGCCACTCATGTGTCGGTCACAATCTCTAAAGCTTAGATAAACTTACTTCAGTTCAGTAAAACCTTAGTATGGCTCTGTATTCTCCGAGTCTGTTTGGCGTCTCATCTTTCTAGGAAAGGTCATCTTGAGGAGACCACGAAAATTATTATTGAAGCAGGGGAACTGTTTTTTTTTTTTTTCATTGAATATTAAAATAGGATTTTTCATATAGTTGCATATTTTTCGCCATGAAGGATTGAAGAACGTCGTTCCATAAACTAAAGGGCACGCATTAAGATGTATCAATTAAGTTTTGTTTAAAAAAATATTGCTCAATTTGTTTGTGGTTTTCTCAAGGAGGGACCTATTTTTCTTCAGTTTTTCTTCAGAAATGAGATTGAATCTAAAGTACTGATCAGTGAAGCAGGCATTCAGAAATAAAACATAAAGGGATTAGATTCAAGTTGATTGACTTCTGTCTGTGATAAACCTTTTAAAAAAATCACAGGGGCTCGTTTTATGAAGAGATCTAAATGGAACTTAAATATTTATTTTGATTTCAGACTATGAGCTTGGAGTAAGAGCTCATTAAACACTGATCATGATACTTTGGCGTTTCAACATCATCAGGCGAAGACAAAATCCACTAAATTGTGCGAATGATTGACTAAAAGAGAAGTTTTAAGCGAAGGCTCTCAATTTTTTTATCTCTAAGTGTCCTGTCACCTTGACCTGGATGGTGACAAGGAACAGAATGCTCTAACTCTAAGTTATTCATGTGATGTGAAAAAAAAAATATAAAGACTTAGCGTGATACTTATTATGTATTACTTTTGGATAAGAATATAAAATGAACAGATTCACTATGCTAGTTTTATTAAAGGCTACTGAAAGAATTTCAGAACTAGCTCGATGTACGGTACGTTAATCGTTTCATAGTTACTCACTTAATGTCGTTTGCATTCGTTCTAAATACACATCCTGAACCACGCTAAGAGCCCTCTCAACTTTGGAACGCCCATTTAAATTAGCTTATAATAACTTGATAATGTGCTACTCGGCTGAAAGATGTCATTATCTTATGGTAAACCCTCCATTTGTTTAAAGATATGACAAATGAAGATAGAGTAGATACGAAAGAAAATAGAAAATATATTTCCCAGCAGAATTACTGTCGCGGGTATGCGTGAGCTAACCAGCTACGCTTCACTAATTCACGCGTGAAAACATCCGCGACAATTTGTTGTCACGATCCACTATATTGGACTATTGGTTAACGTTCGTGCAAGTCGCTTGATTTTTTATCATAACAAGAAGCTAAGACGTGCTCGTTTTAGCGAGCTAGCGAAAACTGGGGCTAAAAATATTTTATGCATAAGTGATCTTGCATGTCGAGTTAAATAGAACCAAAACTTTCTAAGTTGCATCGTTTTGGCTTTGCTAAACATCTTTCCTCGTTCAAAATGCTATCTGGCTTTTCAAGTTTCGACCTGTTGAAAAAAGAGGAAGTAGATTTGTGATATTTGAAAGAGAAAGATGAGTGACAAAAACAAGCGCGTGAAAAGAGCAAAATAATATGGAGAATTTCTTTAAAAAAAAAATAGGATAGCTTTTGTTTTCCTAGAACTTACATTAATGGATTCTCAAATGACTACCTCCAAACCATTTGTCAAACACATTAGCCAAAAAAAAGGTTGTCATGTTTAGTATTAAATCCTTAGAGATTTAATGTCACCTGAAAAGCATGAACCGAAATTGGACATATCAAGTATTTGAATCTGAGGATATTGCTGTCACACAGCAGTGAAATAAGAATAAATTACGATTGATGACAAACAGTGAACAAATACATTATCATTTCTTCCTAACAGCTGGAGATACACTCGCGTTCTCATCAGAATGCGTCCATTAGATGCGAGTTTATATGTCACTTTTATTAAAATGCATTCAAAAAAAATAAAACTTTACTTTACAAAAACAGATACTTTTCTATAAAAAGGCCCAAGGTGCGAAACACTCCAAATTCCATTTTGAAATTTAGCAAGCTTTTTGGGTTACAACAATTAAGATAAATACATTTATATTATTTTAGCACCCTATTCTTCCTGTGTGGCGAGTGGATTGAACAAGTATATATAAATATAAAAGCAAATCAAAAGCTTTTAGTCAAAATTTCACCTTTGTTTTGAAGGTTTCATGACAGAGATGATCTTTGAGCGATTATTCCTTTCTATGCGGATATTTTTATATCACGTGTGAATTTGTTCAGCTATGGGACAGCTAGAGAGGAAGGCCCAGGACAGAAGGGGATGGCGTACTTTGGTGGACGACCGATGTTCCGTACGGAACGACAGGAATTAAGTCAAGTAACTCAAGTGAATTTGTTCAAAAACTCTCAATCAAAGGTTAAATAAATTATAGCATTTATGATTTAAAATACTCCTGCAAAAGTCAGGATAGCTATTACAAACTTTGTTTTATAAGTTTCCAGTTTATAGAATCAATAATAAATGTTACAGACTAGGTTTAAATGGAGAAAATGTAATCTTAAAGTTAAAATCCTTGCAATACTTGTTCATTAATAATAGAATTGACATTTTTCCTCGTGTAAGAAGAATAAAAAACAATATATGGTAACTTGTAGAAACAGCAGTTAGAAGCGTCTTCATTGTTTTCCTTATACCGACTTTAATCTTATGTCAGTAACTTTTGATTGACCTTTCAATGAGCTAAGATTAAAGTTCTTTTTGAAATTACGTTGCACAGTGTTGTTTGTTTTATGGGCTCTATCTTCAAGAGTATTATACCTTTTGCTGTTCATTTAGAGAAATATGCAATCATTTGCATTAAAAGTCCGACAATAAGGCAAAAACACGTTCATTTGCGCCAAACGGCATTCAATAGCGCGAAATGTACAATCAACAAGGATATCTACATAACTGTAAACATTCAATTGAGTTTCAAGACTTTCATTTATGTCTTCCAAAACTCAAACACGAAGAAGCAACTTTCATTTGCGCGCTTCGCAAATTCAATAGGATCAAAAGAATATTCTTCTGCGTTATCGGGCATTCATTTTAGTGAACAATATATTCAATAA
>JAPEIX020089042.1:0-10551 GCA_026122405.2 Zoanthus sansibaricus | reverse complement strand
CAGCCTCGCTCTGATACAGGAAAGCGCGCGATTAAACCGGAAGTCACAGTCGCAAACAGCGAGAGCTCTTTTTTTTTCTTTTTTTTTTGAACTGGATTTTGCGACAGTCCGAAATTCTCTTTTAATACCAAAAGTGCTTGTTACCCAACTGTGTCCAACACACCCGCATACATCCCCCGGGACTCATAAAGCGGCGTCACAAAGCTAAATTTTCTTCTCGACTTAAGGATCAAAGTAAAACTGTGGAAAAACCGCGTACCCTCGATACAACCTCAAATCTGCTAATGAGTATTTAAGTATTAAGTGAATAGTAAAGAAAAAATGTTTAAGGCACTTAAAGCTGTTTCTGTGGATATACTTAGCTTGAAATTGACCCCTTAGCATTGCTTTTGATAGTTATAAATTTTGTTTAATGTTTTTTTGTCAACGTCAAATGTTTTTTATTCAAGTTGCGGGAAGATTCTGTATATGGTCGGTGGAGTCTTTGTTCGCCACAGTGTAGCCTCAAGCATGGACTAATCTCATGATCATCAGTAATACGGCGCAAAGACGATAGCCAGATGGACAGAAAAGACTCCGGACGCCATTGTTGGATTTTAATGCGCTTTACAATAGTGTTTCAAATTTTCTATTCGTGCTGTGATAAGATAAAAAAGATTACGGGTGCTTAAAAAGTTTAAAAGCATGCTCTAGATTTCAAGCAGAAGTAATTGAACTTTGAAGCGTTTGGCAATTTTTCGATAAAAAATTAAAATACAGAACAATTTGTGTCAAATTGGCCATCCCTCTTTCATCTTTTATTTTGCAGTAAACTCTATATGCAATGGTTATATGCTAGCAAGAAGGTATGACAAGCTTATTTTGTTTATCAAAAAAGTATGCTGTATTTGGGAGCGTGATTAGGTCCAAATGTTAGTAAGAAATTCGAAATTCGGTAATCAAGAAACGGATTAAAAACGGCATCTGGCTCAAGCTGCGAAGAAAGAAATTAAAAAGACTTTGCTTTTTATGTTGAATGAAAATATTGCCACTTCTCTAATAAGGCGGCAGTATGTTGCACCAAGTACGTCATTTCTAGCTGGGTTATTTTTCGATTTCCTGACTCCAGTTGAGTTGACCTGCTCTGATTGGTCGTTTGTAGAAGGTATGACGTTACAATTGATCTTTAAAACTGTTGTAAAAAATTATGGAGTAAAAACGTTTACAAGAGATTTCTCCAGTGTTCATCAACAAACCCTGAAGCTTATCACTCTCCTATAAAATGAACAACATATTTCCGTGGGCGAATAATTGCTTCCAGAAATATCTTGTACGTGGAACTACTGTGTCAGCACTTGACAATAATCTTACAAGCGGTTTCTTTTATGCAGATACAACGTGTAAAATTGATTCCGGAAATTGCTCTTGTTGTTTCTTGCATTCATATCGCAGCAGTGAGTGGCCAAGCCACGCGACCCAATTTTTCTAATTAATTAAGTATTAATTACGTTTGGTGAACGTGACCCTGAATAATATTTCGAAGCGGTTGAAAGACTCTAAGATCGATAAGATGTCTCACGCCCTCTATCAAAATGTTCGAGGATGTTTGTCTTACTTTTTTAAAAACTCAAAACACCATAGAAGAAAAACGCTAGAATGCAACACACGTGCGCGATCGAGGTGGAGCAGCGCACCTGTCATTGCGTCTTTTCGGCTAATTAATATATTGATGAGATGAGAAAGCAATCAGAATTTAATCCCACTCACAATTACATTTGTGACGTAATAAATGCGTCAAATATGAGAAATTGGTCAACTTCCGCTCTCCAATCACCAAGTCTAATCCTTATTTTTCTGTTCTCCTGTTTTAAAATGGTGACAGTAGAGCGGAAGTTGATGATAATAATCACATCATCATCATATTCTTCTTTTTTCTTCATAGACAAAAAGAGCCTGTAATGCAAAGACTGTGTAACAGTGATAAATTAGCACATTGTCTTTGAAGTACAGTCTTTATATATTTATATATACCCGTCTGTAAGTCTTTGCAAAATAGTTTTAAAACTCTATATATATATATATATTTCAGACCGTAGGTCTTTGCAGTGCAGTCTTAATGTTTTTATATATTTCAGACCATAGGCCTTAGCAGTACATTCTTTATATTTCTATATATTTCAGACCGTAGGCCTTTGCAGTACACTCTTTATATTTTTGTTTGTCCTTGCATTACATTCTTTATATTTTAATATATTTTTGACAGGAGGTCTTTGCCAAATACAATATGCCGTGCCATTTAAAACATGATTTCTCTTTTTTTGTCCATCCGTAGTTTAACTTTTCAGTACGTGACTAGGTCTGTTTTTGGAAACCAAAGAAGTGCTGTAAATTTATACCCAATTAATGACTTTATATAATCTTGGAATTTCCCAACACCATTTTGAAGTACGTTTATTCATCTTTGAAAATATAATATTTTTACAGTCCTATGTCAAAACTATTGGAAGAGTTAACATTTTGAAAAGAAGCGGTATTTGAGACCCAAAAGAGACAGCAGAATTATTTTTTCCAGACTTTTGAACTACGCCAATGTTCTACATCTATATTATTACGTAAACAATTTAACTTCAACAGTATAGTTACTAGCGATTCTTAGGGCCTGTTCACATGAGGAGAGATATCTCGGAGGGTAGGGATATCTCGGGGGGTAGCTATATCTCGGTCCTTCGAGTTATCTCGGGCCGATCCAAGTTTCTCTGCATTTACTTTATGTTCCAGCCATTCCGTTCACATGAAGCCGAGACAACTCGGGGGTACGAGATATCTCGGTCTGGAAGGTAGGGATAGCCCTAGGGGTTAAGTTGTCTCAGTCTATGTGAACGGTTCACCCCGAGATATCTCGGGGGTTAGGGGCAGCCTTGTGGATCGTGCGCATGCGTTCCTATCAGAACCAGACAAGATGGCAGCTACTTAGCAGACATCTCGGGGTCAGGTTTTCTCATGTGAACCAGGGACAGTTTCATTCCTACCCCTCCGACATATTCCTACACCCCGAGATATCTAGCCTCATGTGAACCAGGGACAGTTTCATTCCTACCCAACCGACATATTCCTACACCTCGAGATATCTAGCCTCATGTGAACAGATCCTAAACTAATTTGTTCTAGTTTAACTTTTAGTCACACTCGAGTATAAACATCATTCTAGAAGAGTTATTGAAGTACGCGTTTTTTCATACATAATATATTACTTTAAATAAATTAACATTTTCGTGACAATTTCATGAATCTAAGCTAATATAAACTAATTTACGTTTAGTCAGAAATAGGGTAATTTGTTTGATTTATAGCTGGTCTGATTATTAGGGTACGAGTTATAGCTATGGTCGGAATTAGTAAGTTATAACTTTGGTGTCAATTAAGGTATGTTTTATATTATTGTAAAACATACCTTAATAAACCAAAGAGAGTTTGATCAGAAATGGGTTAGCGCTAAGCGGCTTTTGAACTCGGGGGAACTCCCATATATTGATAAGGGTATGTACCGCTGTTCAGGGTAGGGTTTTCAGAACATCCAGTCAAGGCAGGGTATACAAATCAAGGAAATTTTTGTCTAGAACAGGGTATAAAATTTTGCAATATTTACAAACGGTTTAGTACAAGGTGTAACAATTCATTCTTTCCGAATGAGAATTGGTTTGACTGGGTTTTGATGTACGTGAATTTTTTTCGTGATTCATAGGCCTGATCTCTATTTAGAGCTCATTTGCTAATCGGAGCAATTTCTCAACTTTTACCTGGAACAGACGATAAGACTATCCACTGTCCTATTTAGTTGCTTTTTGATGTAAACTGACTTGAAAGGATCACAATTTGCTAGTTTAGAACACAAGGGTATCAAGCTTAACTACAGTATCCCGCAACTGTCGGTAATTTTTCCTGTGCACCTGTCGTTCTTTACATCGTTCGTTTTTTTTTCATCGTTCTTTAACGGGCTATTCTGTAGTTATTCGGGGGGACCAAAATCAAGTCGTTGGTAGTTTAAAACAGGCTCAGGTTTGTGCACGGGCGATAGGAAACGCGAAATTCGAATTTATGAAATTTTAAGTCATTCTCAACTCATCTGTTTTCCATTGTCTTGTCTTATCTTGCGAAAGCTACGCCGGCTTTGCCTGCTGAGAAAAACGTTGGGCTCTAAGGACGAAAATGATAATGGCAGTAGAGCGAGAGATCTGTGGGTTTTTATTCATTTTTAGGGGAAATTTGTGGCAGTTTCGGGGTAAAATGGATTAAGACGGTTTATTTAAAACAAGACAATGGACAGCAGATGAGTTAAGGATGACTCTGTTTCATAAATTTGAATCTCGCATTTCCTATTGCCGGTGGTTTGTGAAGGTCCAGCGGAACACCCACACTTCAAATTATGCGTTATTGTAAATAACCCGAACCACAAGATTTGCAGACTTACAAGAACTCGCCTGAAATTTCAGGGATTATATAAATATAACAGTCCTGTTAAGCACAAAGCGACAGACAACATGCATGCATATGGGGTGTTTCTTTAAATTTTAGGGATTATATAAATATAACAGTCCTATATATTAAGCACAAAGCGACAGACAACAGGGGGTGTTTCTTTAAATTTCAGGGATTACATAAATATAACAGTCCTATTTAGCACAAAGCGACAGACAACATGCAAGCATATGGGGTGTTTCTTTAAATTGTAGGGATTATATAAATACAACAGTCCTATTAAGCACAAAACGACAGACAACATGCATATGGGGTGTGATTGGAATTGCTTTGCGGTTTTCGGCAAGTGTTTTAGCAGTACACGCTTTTTTTATAAGAACAACTTTACAAGAACAACTTTATAAGAACAACTTTACAAGAACAAAATGGCTCAGATTAGAAGAAAGTTAAGAACTATTAAAATTAATAACAAGCTCAGGCACAGGCTGGAAAAACGTGAAAATGTTTCCCGTTGAAACTTAACTGAATCTTGCAAAATCGTTGGGCAGCAAAAAAATTGACCTCTGCGCGGAGTCTGTGGGCGAGAAGTGCGACTAAGCCAAAACAAAATGCACAGTTGTCAGATTAATGTACATACAGAGATCTCCTCAAAATACAGACCATAAGCATTGTTTTAACAACAATAACAACAACTTTATTTAGGTGTCAAGTCGTATTTAGCCGGCCACAGGCCTACTATTCGGGGACACCATCATTTTTTTCAATGCTTTGTCTTTTAATTTTGATTTCCCATATTTCAAACTGCTCACAGAACCAACAACGAAATTAGGAACAAACTGGGGCTGAAGCAGGCAAAAAGTTAAGAACAATGCATGAGCCTCGGCAAAATTTACTGAGTCTTACAAAAAACGTGTATCGAATTGATAAAAGTTCTGTTTCTTTTTATTCATGTACAAACAATTTGTGATTTCTATTCTATTCTATTTAAAGTACGCCATCACACTTTTTGTTTAATGCACTTATTTATAAACTCTTATTTGTAATTACGAACCTGAACAGACATAACAAAATAATGCTAAAAAAAATTAAATAATAAAATAGTTACTGTTCATCAACAGGATACCTAAATTGCAAACAGACGCATGAATTGCAGTGAACTCAGATTGGATATTAAAAAGGTTAGAGACCCCTTGAATACACAACACGGTGTGTGTATGTGAGAAAAACCAATAATACTGTAGTCACTGTGGCATGAAACACTGAACAGAAATCTGTTCCATTTCATCTAAAACCAGCGCGTACCATATGAGCGGCAACCATCTGTGTTGTCTGCACTGGCAAAAACTTGAGTTTACGTGCGTGCACGAAGTGGCAAAACTGCAACTACTATATTGTTACTGTTCATTTTCGAAGTCATGATCACACACGTCAAACTTTTTATTTCAGAAATTTAGTGATTTGGGGTTAAAATTGATTTTAAAAGCTTTTGCGGGTATGCATCCATTTTTTAAGCAACTGGGACGACAAATTGGACTCGATGTAGCGACCTCCCATAAGACTAATAACTACAGTCTAAATGCCAAAACAACGTCTTAAAGTCCCTGTATCGCAATCTTTTTAATCTTTAAGATGAAAACTATTGTCATCTATGAACTCAGAATTGGAATAACTGAAGAAATTTCTGTACCTAAGTATGCTTTTTACTGAATCAAAAAAAGTTTGGAATTTGACGTTTGACCGAGCGGCAGAGGACTGGTACCTGTGACGTAGCAGCAGTAAAACGTTCTCCGTTGTCATTAGTGTTTTACAAGAAAAAACGTGACAAAGTGCTTTTAAAAAACTGAATTTCTCCGTTTTTGATGTGTTTTAAACCGTAAAGTAAAAAATTGTCGTGTTGATAAGGCTGGGGTTTAACCAGAAAACTTCAGTTACTTTAGCCTTCAGACTCTATTATTCTATTTTTTTTCAATCATAACTTAAAAAAAGAAATAAAACTTCAATGTAAATAGAAATAATTCTAAATACACAGAAAAAAAATGTAACAAGATCTTTAAGGAGCAAATAAAGCGATTCCGATTCCAATAATATTCAAGCGGAAGCTGCATCAGTACCTTCTTCTACGTTATCAAACCAGGACTTTATTGCGTTCGACGTCAGGAGAACGTAATCGCAGGCGGAAAAAATCTCGATTTTATGGTTGATCCAATCGACGCCATCTTGGATTTCTCCGAGAGGGTCTGGGTGCGGGAAGACGAGCCTCGTGCGGAAAAGTCTGCACTGCAGAGGAAGTTTCATCATCACTGAGGTTCATTTTACACAGGACTAAGTTCAATCTCTCTAGCACGGTGCTAGAAATATCACCATCCTATTCAACCTTTAAACTATCGAACGCACTGCAACAATTTATGATTACTACTAGTAAAACTGAGAATTAATGCTCGGTCAAAAACGACAGCTGTTTCAAAACTGTCTTATTTGCAAGTTTCAAAACCCAAAAAATGTAACACAGGAACCGCGAAAAACTGTTTATTCTTAAAACTCAGTATTACTAAGGGTTCTCCTTTTCAACTAAATGATAAAAAATTTAAGCGATATAGTCATAGAGACATTAACGTCAAACACTTTTAATAAAAATAGCAGACGCTTCAAATCTTAGGCACGCAACTGGTCACAACGTTGCAAATGTCTCAAATCTCGTGAAAGAAGGATTTTTCTTACAACCAAGATCTTTTCATCAACTGAGTCTTTGATGCTAACGGCTGCAAAAGCTCAGCCATATTAATCTAATTCTAAAAAAACAAAATAACAGATAAACCGACAAACGTCAACTTCATGCCGAACTTCCCAAAAGAGAATGATAAGAGATGTTGTAAAACGCAATATTTCGGATTTTAAATCTTAAATCATTATGAGACGATTAAAAAGTACAAGGAATTTTGCCTTAATACAATTAATTAGAGATAATACCATCATAATTGACACGGATATATACCAACTGGAAGTTGCTCCTATTTATAAAAAATAAGCTTACTATATAAGAAAAACAAAGCGGTCTGTAATTAACTCGGGTCTCAAGGCATGTAGAGAGCTTAAATTCTTATTTAGATAAACATTTCAGTGTTTCACTTGCTGTATTCAAAACCTAACACAGTAGAGAGCTAGACTTATTCAATTAAGCTTTTGTTCCACTTGTTATTTAAACATTGCATCCGCTCTTGTACATTTTAATAGTCCAATGATGCTTTAACATACCGAAATATCGCGTTTATATACATTTCTTGTCTTCTGGTGAATTTCGCTATGAGGTTGATCTTTTTCGGTTTATCTTTTATTTTGTTCTATTTGAATTGTTCGTAGATATTAATCTTCTAAAAGTCCAAATCCGATTGCGTAATCCATCAAACCGAGATAGCAGGCTATAGTTTATTAATCTTATAAACATTTATATGAGAAAGGCCAACGCTAAGAAAAAACAAGCTTACGTTCAAGTGTTGATGTTTTTCCTCGAAGGAATTAAAACAACTGTCAGTTAACCTTCACATAAATTCTTGTAATTCAAAATTAGAGTTAGATATTTAAGTAGTCGCATTTATGCATGTTTCATTGTGGTTGAAAACGATGTTAATAAAACATCGAGTTAATTCTCAAAAAATGTACAAAAATTTCATTTCTTATTAAATCATATTTTATTCGAAATCTTTAACTTTGGTCTGGCATTCGAAATGTATTTTCCCAGTGCCAGGAACCAATGAATTTTAGCCGGCATTACTGACTATAGTAGGTTAAAAAGACCAAAGACTGTTTGTTCAAATGCTGGATAACTTTAACACTACGTTAAGCAAAAATTTAGCAACAATTTTTTCTCTATTACAAAGTTACGGTTTTATATTAGATTACTGAAAAAAAATTTCTATGGAAACAAAAATTTTTAATCTAAAAATTACGGGTCAAATCCTTCTCTGAGGTTTAAAGAAAGCGTTAAGCATTTAATACTGGGTTGGGGCTTTTGAATTTAAACATGGCCAAGCATTATTGAATGAATGTCGTCGTCGTGGTTGGTCTCGTTTCTGGTTTTTAAAGTGTATATATCGCTTGTGGTTATTTTGTATTTAAATCAGAAATCCTTAAGATTCTAATGGTGATGGCTACAGAAAAATTCGACTACGATTTTTCTTCATGGTGTAATTTGCTTTTAGGTTTGGATAAATGACCTCCGAAGATTCACCTTGGCCGAGTGATGGGAGGCTGGTAACTAACATATTACTTTCTGGTCGATAACGTCAAACACAGAATTCAGTGGTCAGAATCCGGACCAGATCCTATATGTCTGTTCAATTTACGTAGCTACAACACACCTCGCTGCCATATCTTGCATTTTGCAAGAAAATGCAACAGATATATGAAAACAGGACCGGTCTTTCTCGACTAAATTGGTTTTGATGTCACGGTCCACAAACAAATGATAGTTACCAGCCTCCCATCGCTGGGTCAAGGTGATTTTCAACACTTGCAAAATACAACTTTTTATACATATAAAAAACCCACAAATGATATATACACTTTAATGTCCTTATTACTTGCTAGCGGTCGTCTTCTCAAATAAACGTTAGAGATTTTAAGATACCAGGACGGCAACGGAAACGGGAGCGGAAAGAACAATAGCCTTAATTCATGCGAACAAAAGTTGCACGTTGCAATGTACCATGCTGATCACCTGCTTGCAGTCGTCTTCACTGATACGCCGCGAAACAACGCGAACGTCAAACAACAAAGTTTTTGTTTGTTTTCAAGGCTCAACAATTTAGCTTTTCCTGTTCGAATATCTTGTGCAATGTCGAAAGGGAGAATTTATCGATGATCTAAAATAGAAAAACTAAATGGGAAACAATATCTTTCACAACTGCCATCATCTTTCCTCCCGTTCTCGTTTCTTAATGTCCCTATTTTCAGTAGATGAGGGGATGCACCATGTAACGGTGCGTTCGTTTGGGCCTATTCCGAAATAGGAATACATTTGGAATAATATCAAACGAACAGTTATTCTAAGTAATACATGTATTCTTAAATACGCGCGGTAATTTTCACTTCGGGTCTGCGGGTTTTTGTAGCTCTGTAGTAGGCCGCGGCCTGGTTAACCTAATTGGTAAGATGCCAGTCTATCGTGCGGGAGGCTCGGGTTCGATTCTCGGCCGGAGCAACACTCAGGGTCTTAAAATAAATGAGGAGAAAGTGCTGCCTTTGCTCTAACATCTGCAAACGGTTAGACTTTTGCGTCTTTTGCAGGGTAGTGTTCCCGATGTTGTGGTCTGTCTTCTTCACTAGTACTGAGGGCATTTACTGTTATTAATATTGTGAGCAGCTGTTGCGGACTATCTAAGACCCTCAACTGTCTGACCCTGTATAAACTGGTAAGCAGGTTCTAAAAAGCCCCGAGGGGAGAACTTGTATATGTTTGTATTTGTATTTAGGCAGTACAGCTGGTTTGGCGTTTTCGTTGCTGTCGAGCCGGTTGTCCGGCATTTTTGATGTTGTTGTTACTGTTGCCTTTCAGGTTAGTGCGTGTGACGTCACTATTCCGGATTATTCAGGCTATCCTAATATCAGGTGCAGAAGGAGCGGAAGAGTATTCCATGTAATCTGGAATCAGAATAGGTTCCAAACGAACAACTCTTCCAAAAAATCCAAGTATTCCTATTCTGGAATAGGCCCTAACGAACGCACCCTAAGATTTACTTGGTCTAAGATCAACAGCAATTAATAATTAACTAAGAGGATATTGCCATTCCTTTTCGGTCATATTCATTGGTTTCCAGGCATCGGAGCATGAAATGCGCCACATCTGATCGGAAGATCCAGCCTGCAACTGCACCTGTATTGCACTGGCCTTCTTCAACTTTATACTCATAGGTTGGTAAGCCTAGAAAGCAACAAATAATATCAATTAATATTAACTCTACAAGTGAACTATTTCTTTTGTTTGGGACACCAATATGGCAGGCTCGTACAAACAACAACATTATTTTTATTCACCATTTTTGCTGATTACATAAAGAAAAGAAAGAAATTACAGTGTGTAGGTGCTGACTGCCTGGAATA
>JAPEIX020089014.1:0-17334 GCA_026122405.2 Zoanthus sansibaricus | reverse complement strand
AAAAGCATGCAGGAGAAACGTACATTCAGTGAATATTTCACATCATGTATCACGGATGAAATGGTGCGTCACCCCTTGAAAGATGTTTCCAAAATTGAAATTAACTCGAAGTTGTCAATCTTGAAGCCCTACCACAGCAAGCTAATGAATTGAGGTCTACGAATGGCTTCAGGCGCGGATCTAGGAAAACTGTTTACCGATTTACAGCAAAACTAGCACCGAAGGCTCAAATATTCTAGGGGGGGGGGTCCGGAGGTTTGCTCCCCCAGGGAGTTTCTTCAATTCTAATTACCTAAACCGCCCTTTCCTGTCTTGTTAAGTCAGTCAGACATTTATTTGCCAGTTCCATTCTCCTTGGACCAAACCTTCCAAATCTGCGAATTATTTCGTCAACTGTCAATGTTCATGTTGTAATGAATGTTCAGCAAGGCAAGTCCTGTCAGTCTTGTTTATGACGTCATGTCTATTGCTAGGGAAACAACAGGAAAGGGGTTTGCTCTGTCGCACAAACACAATATAGTGCTTTGTTCGGGTAAACTCCTACCTTGACTTTGATAATGAAACAAGCCTCAAGATGATAGTAGCTGCATACCCCTTTCCAGATAAATGGCTTCATTTATTTATTCATTTATTTATTTGGAGAATTCTGACCAATTTCCGTAACACTGTGGAAACCGGTATGGATCTGCGCCTGGGGTGGTAACAGATAAAGGAAGGGCATTATTTTATCGGAGCTGAGATCAACTGCGTGATCATGGACTGCGTGAAAAATGCTAGAAATGGCCAAATTCCGTCAACGAACTTCTGCGTTTAGAATTTTGCGTACTGTTGTGTCGAGCACATGGCTCAGTTTTGTTTAGTTTTGAACTTTTTTTGCACTTAATGTTGTAACAGATTTGCTCTAGTTGTCACCACCAACTGTGCCTTAATCGCATTAATTTCCTTCATTGTGAAATTCTCCCTCGTCTTACGTGTTAATTTTCTTTATTCGAAAGTCATTTTCTATTAAAATCGTGTTCATTTTAGTCGAGTTAATTTCCGATACCTTCATTTCATGGATACCTTGGGTACCAGAAGCTATACTCGTCTAATTTCCTATAATAACATAAGTCAAATTTGCGTGATTCTTTTCAAAGCTTCAAGGTTCACTACGCTTGAACACCGAGAGCAAAGGAAAATATGTCAATTAGGGTAAAACAAAACATCCACAATCACGTTCTCACGACTTTTTATTTGCTTCTGAATCTCAAAACCACTAGGTAGATCTAAAGCGAAGAAATAACATATTGTCTTACCTTCAAACACCAGACTAACAATTCCAGAAAATGTTACCAGTAATGCCATGCACCACTTAGAGGGTGTTCAGATAATGGGCAATAGCCAGTGACCTAAGCGCGCGGTACCCGTCCTAAGTCCCTATACAAACCCCAAAATCCAAGATGGAGGACAATAAAAGAAACAACTCCAAATCAGGTTTCCCAACTGGAAAACATCTGACATTTGCCCACCTTTCCCCTAGGTGGGGATGGTTGGGTGGGCCACTTGCAATTGACAAGTGCATCACATAGAAACACAAATTTTATAACTTACCAAACAACTTCACTGGTAAATGGGTTATCGACAAAACACTCTGTCGTATGTTTTTTTTCCGTACAGTATGCTACTTTATCATTGCCCCATAGTTCGTAGCTTGACTAAAATGCTGTTTGCTTTGATCATATACGCCGCATTAATGTTAATATTAATAAAATACATACTTAAGAGGTGGAACACAACGCTTAAATAGTTTCAATAAGGTATAAACACGTCCAGAAAAGTAATAAGGTATATAAGCTCGACCAACAAAGTATTAAGGTATTAACACGAATATCAGAGTATTAAGTTATAAACACGTCCAGTAAAGTAAAAAGTATTAATACCATTAGCAGAGTGATAACGTATAAAAAAGACCACCAAAGTATGAATACAGCTAAAATCACATCCTCTGAAAATACATCGGGCATCTCATGCTTTCCGATCAAAATAAACAGAATGATGCTTTTGCTTTTAACTATTTTCTCATTTATTCGTCTAAAAATTAGTTCTACATCAATCAGCAAAATGATTAAGACTTTTCCTTGGAAATGAATTGATTTTGAGAAAGTTTACAAAAAACGAAACTTTAAATGTGAAATGCAACAGATCTGTTTCTTACCCTTCTCATCGTATTCTCCAATAAAGATAAATAACAAAATATCAAATTCAACAATCTGTATATTTTCCTTCCTCCCTCTTCTCTCAAGTCCGAGAGAGAAGAATTTAAAAAGGACGAATCACAAAATGTCAAATGTCACATGTCTGCCTCCATTCCCATGCTACAATCGTAATCAAAAACCTTCAACTACTTGGCAAAAATATGAGTATTTTATGCAACAGTACTAATATTCTCTCCCCCGAGCACCCAACATTGATTTTGGGGGCGCGGGGGAAGGAAACAGCAGCATTATACCCACGAGAAAACGTGCGAAACTCAAATTTTTAAGGGGTGGTCGCAGGTATTTTACAAACGACTTTACGTAGGTCGAATGGGAGTCTTAGAAAAGGTCTAAATAGGCTACAAAAGTTAAATCAGTAGGTATGTGTCATGCAGAAAACAGAAGCAAGTACGTTTTTTAATTAATTGTGCTGTGTTATAGCAAATTTATAAATTGTCCATCTGGTGCAGCAGTGAGTGTCTATATTGTTCAGTTTGCTTCCTATAACGCCAGTACTTCACACATCCCACAATGCCAAGCGCGATGACAACCAAAGGTACCAGTACTGCCGCGGCTATTATTCCAGGCTTGGTTTTCTTGTTCTCGGGGTGGATTAGAATGACCGTGACATTTCCTACAAAGAACGAAAATCAAAAGTTTAAAATTGTACATTGATATTTTATTGCTTTTGCTACAAATTAATAATATACAACTTTAAAAAATGATTTATATCTTTAAATCTAATATAGGAAATATATGTAAATACAGATTTCGACTTTAATATTGCCAAACAAAGGTGGTTTCTCGGACATCTATCTTTTCTATTATACTTTATAAGTGAACTCGATTGCTTTCATTGGAGTAACAATGATCAAATGATTTCATCAGAAGACAATCATATTAAGCTAAATCATTTACGAGCCAAGTAACCCATGGAACCGGCGCCTATCTCAGATTTTTGTAGTTTTAAGTGGATGAGAGTCTTTGACTTCCCCTGGACAGGATGGTACACACAAATCCATTGCAGATTAGCTTCATTCAGACGCTAGTACTCATTTACCTACCCTGAAAAGATGGAAAGCTGAGTTAATTTAGGCAGCAAAGAATATCGCACAAATATTCAAATCTATGCGTAGAGGATCGAACTGGGAATCTTATGCTCGGAAAACATGCAGAGATCTTACCAACTGCGCCAACTTTAACCGCCCATGTTGTTTAATAAACAAGTTTGTCAGGAAATCATGTTTTAAATGATTTTCATCACGTTACTCGTCTGACAAGAAGAGGCTTTTTAAACTATCAAAATAGAAAGCTCTGTACTCTACTTGTGTTATAGTTAACATTTCAACTTAGGTTTGATTAATTCACAACAACATAAAATTATATCAAAACCAGCAACATTGAACACTAATTTGAATAAAAACTGATTCTATTTTTCCGTTTTATTCAGGTAATCCCTGAGTCTCAATGGTTAAGCATGCAACATATTAGAGAAACCTATAAACAACTTGTCCGCCTTCAACGGGAGTCAAACCCGAAACATTTGTACGGTGCAGTACTCCAACTATAAGTTATGAGGCTGGAAGAGCAGGTTGATTGCTGTCACAAAGCAACCGAGGAGAAACAGCAATACTAATTAATGGCAGATTACAATGCAGAAGAATGTAGGTGCGCAGGCCCTGGGTAGACTTTTGCACTTGTGACCAGGATCCCTTGCGAACTAAGTGACTGATGTGAACTAAGTTGAGTGCAACTGTGGTTCTTTACCGCTATGTTTTAGAAAAGAATGGTTTGTATTTTAGTGGCTTAGTTTCTTTGGGTTTTAGGTCAATAAATACCAAGAATTGAATGTATCGTTTAAAACAGAGTTCAATCACATCTTATTGCTAAACTAGTTTAGAACTTATTTTACACGAAGCTGGATGGATTTGGCCGAGCTGGTTCGGTTTGCATAGATAAAACCTAGCTGATTGCATGGCACTAGCCAACCCGGTCAAAATCCTCGGTAAAAATGTTTGGCGTAAAATCACTTTGTTTATTATACAAAATGGTGGCTGGTTAATCGAGTTCTTTGTTCAGAAACAATTAATACAGCGAGGACTTTAAAAAAACCATTAACTGAATTAAGAACACCGGAACAAATTTTCGAAGTCTCACAGAACTCGAATAGCAGGACGAAATGTTTAAAGACCTTAATAATCACCCCTAAGTTGACCTTTCGAGCCTTATAGCGCCCTTTGCCCTCAGAGCAACTCAACATACCTGTGGATGATGTCGTGGGAGTTCCAGTTGCACTGGGTAGGGCTGTTGAGTACATCTCGCCTTTTGACAGGGAAGGTGACGGGCTACTCGTGGATCTGTATAATGTTGAAGTATCGAGGAGGCTGCTTAGAGGACTAGAAACGATGGAAGTTGGATGCAATGAGCTTGAAGTTTTTGTGTTTTTGTTCATTTGCTTGGTAGAGTTTGTCGTGGCGGTTACAATTGCACTAGATAGGACAGTTGAGTGCATCTCTCCTTCTGACAGGAGAGGTGACGAACTGCTAGAGTGCGCTGAGGATCGTTGGTAATTACCAATGGTAGAACTGTGTTGTGTTAAGATATGGAAGAAGCTGTTTGGAGAACGAGAAACTGCGGAAGTTGCATTTTTATACAATAAGCTTGGTGTTAACGTTTTTGTACTTTCGTTGATTTTTAAAGTAAAACTTGTCCCAAAGCTCAAAAAACTCGTCGCTGAAAGCTCAAAGGCTGCTGTTGCTAAGCTAGTAAAACCTAACGATCTGTTTTCTATTGAAGTAGAGACTATAAACGGAGGGACTGACGAAGACGCATGTGGAATGTTCAAGTATGAAGTTATAGCTGAAGAAATTTTTAGTGATGTTTGTGAATATGTAGTCGTTGTAGATGGGAATCTTGTAGATTGTGTAATTGTCAACGTTGTTTTTGATGCTGTTTCTGCTCTGTGTGTCGTTGTTGTTTCCCTGGTTATTGAGCCTGTTGTTGTTTGTGTTGTTGTTCTTGTTGTTATTACTTCTGTTGTTGCTTCTCCCCTGGTTGTTTTCATTACTTTTGATGATAATTTTGTTGTCGCTGCTGCTCCGGCTAACTTTAATGACGACATGCTTGTTATTGTCCTTGACAATGAAACTGTTTGTCTTTCAGTCGGCGAGTGGACAGTTGAATTTAAGGTGGGAGAATCCTCATGCGTCATTGGAGAATTAGCTGAAAAATATTAGATATATATATTGCATTAATATATGGAATGAAATGCATTAATATAGTTTTGTCGACGAGGTAACTTTAAAATTGATGTTAACTGAGACATTGATTGGGGCAGTTATCAGAAACAGAGTCGTGACTTTCTAGAAACAGGATGAGACCTTCACAGCTATTTCTATTCTTTTACTCGTTAATTTTTTGTTCGGAAAAGGCGATAAGTTGTTTGAAATAATTTGTTCCTAATTATTTGAAAGGTACAAGGATCATATCATTAAACCACAAATCAATATACAAATAAATCTTAAACTTCATTCTTGTTTCGAATTGGCAAATCTTGGCAATATAAATACCAAAACCTTGTCTATTTTACATGAAATGGTCTTATTTCCGCTGCTACTCGGTCTTCTGAATACAGTAACGCAAAGTCAGTACGCGGACTCTGAGTGGTGCAAAGAGACGTGAGTTGACACAAAGAGGATTTTGTACTTTTAAATCTTTTTTAAAACATCTCAGTATTTTATTGTCTCTGTTTGACTTACTTTTTCAAAATATACACTTCAGTATATAAAACGTTTTTGTAATACGTTTATTATCAAAATAATTCATATCAATAATTTATAATAACTTTATAGCAAACTTAATATATTAGAATTTTAGCAAAGAATAGTAAAAGCAACATCATGCATACCTGACCTCAGCCGCAATGTGGGTTCAACAGATTGCTTCGAGTTGATGATTGAAAATTTGAAAGTTTTTCATAGAAAGCAATGTTGCAACGCATAGTAAATGATTTTTTCTTTAAGTTAAGGTAGCTCTAGCAATGCCGGAAAAGGAATATATTATATATTCATTTCACTTTGAAGAATTGATAAAAGTTTCGAAATGTTATTTCTCTTAACATACTATCGTTTTTATTATGTCAATGTAACAGATAGGAGAAAGTATTTCTTACTCTTATTGGTTTTAACAGTATCAGATAAATATTTCGGTTGTTCATTTAAGATTTCTGAAACAAACCAGCACTAACTACTGTTATTTATAGGATAATGACACGACTGCAGCTTGCTTTTAAGCCTGTAATGAGTTAGTATTTAAAGCAATCACCAACCTGCATGAATATTATCGAGTCTTGAAGTAAAGAACAGCATTGTCACGACAATAAAAACAAGAGACCTGTCCATTCCTTTACGAGATTGTGTGCCTGAGTTTACTTGCAATAACCTCTCTGTCAAGTCAACACAGGAACTTTAAACTCTCATCACGTGAACTGTCAAATATTTTTTGCATTGATTATTTGCATGCAATAGCATGTTAAAATGATTGAAAACCCTAATGTTAAATACTCTTTAGTGGCTTATTCTTGAGAACCGCCTCGGGTGTTTCCTTTCAAAGTCAACCCTTACAGTTACAAGAGGTTTTCAAAGAATAAACTCAATGAGGCGATGAAATGTTTTGATCAAGCGATAACCAATTTGAATTTTATAAGAATAGAGAGGTGGGCGTTGAAAAATTTTTCGTCGATAAAAAAAAATTCTTGCTGACTGGCAATTTTAACTGTTATTTAGCAAGAAAAACCATTGTTTTAATCAGCAAGATATTTACCAATGGAATCATTTATTTCTTATCTCATTCTCCTTGCCTACGATACAGCAAGGAGGAGCATCTATGGGTTTTTTGTTCCTGAACTCTACAAACTGATCCATGTCATAATTATACTCATAAATAGGGCACTACCCCTTCATGTTTAATTTTGTTTATGTTTTTTAAAGAACATTTTAACACCTTCAGCTGGGCTTTTAAAATGAATTCAAAGTATTGAGTGATCTTTGCAAGTGGACGCGTATACAGCATAAAAGAAACCCTTGGATGTACATCAGCCCGTATAATTTATCTAACTTCTTGCAATAAATGTAAACTCCAGTATTCTAGTATTACACCGAGATACTGAATAGAATATTCTTCTTTTAGGAGTTGATTATTAATGGACAGTTTAACGTTGATAGTTTTTCTTTTCTGAGGTGGGTTGAAGATAACAAAATTTAACTTAGTTATGTTTAAGGAAAGCTTCTTTCCAAGAAACCAATTTTTGATTTTGACAAGTTCAGCATTTATTACAGATTCAATGAAAGTTTGATTCTTAGCAGCATAAAAGAGGTTGGAGTCATCAGCAACAAGATGGAAGTCCAGTTCACATGAGCAAAGTGGAAAATCATTAAGATAAAGTAGGAATAGTAATGGGCGAAGGACTGACCCTTGCGGTACACCACAGGAAATGTCAAGGTAGTCAGAACATGTGTTGTTTATAGAGACAAATTGTTTTCTGTTTCTCATGTACGATAAAAACCAATCCTTTGCAACTCCACGTATGCCATAGTGATCTAATTTGTCTAATAAGATAGAATGATTGCCCAACGACTCCTACAAGTTGGCAACTTTTATGATTTCTTCTCGAAATGGCATCAGGAAACAAAACTAGCTACAAACATTTTCTATCTTCTAAACTATGGTTTGACTAGAAGCCGCTGGAACCACCCTTATTGACACCCTTTCCATAGTCCTGATCTCCCTTGCCAATGGGATTGGATATTCTTCGAGTTAAGCTAATCAGGAACCGTTAGGTGTTGCGGTTCGTTTAGATACCACGTAGAAAAAGATAACGTGAAAAGTCATAGATTCCGTCTTGGCCAATAAGGCCAATTTTAAAAAAACGGCTTTAGGAGCCAACCAACTGCTCGAAAGTCAATGACCCAAATGCTTCAACTCATTTCTTAGGTACCACGAGGTACCATTGTTTATTATCATTTAATATTATGATATACCACAAAGAAGATTAAAACATTTATCAATAAAAATAAAACTATCATATTGTACCTTTTAGTAGCTGCATTCCTTAAGGGTTCATGAAAAGGTCAGGGGAAAGGGTCAGGCTCTGGGCAGAAATGATAACGCCTGCACACGAAGAGGTGGACGAATTTCCTATGCATCAGGAAAAAGCAGAAAAGAGTAATCTAAAAAGGAGGTCGGCTTCGACGGAAGAAGACACACTAACATTAGAGAGGGAGTTGAAAGAAAAAATCAAGTACAACTCAACAGCAGTTGAACTTACTGATGCAATTGAAACATTTCATAAAGAAATTTAAACTCTCTCTGAAGATAAAATAATCAGTCTTACAATGCAAGCTCAATGACATTGATAAAATCTACCAAGAAAAAATTGGCTTTCTAGATCAAATTCAGGAAAATATTGTAACAAAGTCAAATCAAAGTAAAAACTTCAAGAGTTATAAAAAGGTCAAGAAACATAACATCTGAGCAAAAAACAATTCTAAAAGAAACTGGGACAACAATGGAAGAACTGAAAGAAGAATTAGATCAAAGTGTAAAACATCTGAAGGATCTTGAGTTAAAGGTGGCAGAGTTAGGAAAGGAAAAAGGAAAAATTAAGTCTCTCTAAAACTGTTTGGTATTTAGAAACGAAATGCGAAGGATGAGACGTGCGAAAGGAATGCAGAAAAGATCGAGGCTATGGAGGCTCAAATTACCTAGTTACACAAACAAACCAAGAGCTAGAAAAACTGGTGCAACTGTTTGAAAATTCAGAAATCAAAACTTTTGGTGGCGAAAAATATGGGAATGAAATTCGCCAAGTAATGACGGAACTCGTGGTAAATTGTAATGTCTCTCTGACCCAAATTGACAACGTCATCAGAACTGTTTTGTGCACCCTAGCGGGCAAGAATGTTGATAAACTGCCAAGCAAGGCCTTAAAATCCCGCATCATATTGGAAGCGAGAAATATTGCAGATTTTCAAGTAACAACTGCAGCATTTGAGAATGCTGATACCAGTAAACTTGTTGGAAACTGTGTACATGGAGATGATACAACAAAGTTTCACAAGCATTACCAGGGCTTCCAAATCACCACAGCAGAGGGCAACGCTATGAGCTTAGTTGTGTTGCAAATGGGAGGGGCTACAGCTGAAGACTTAATTGAAGCTCTAACTCACAAGTTAAACGATCTCACACATTCATTATCAATGGGCAACGCACAGGAGCAAGAAAAAAAAAGAATTGATTTTTTCAATCAAAAGTAATATGTCGGATCATGCTTCTGTAAACTAGAAATTGTGCTACAAAAGAAAGTCGCAAAAGAGGTGCAAGCGAACCTGGACAAACTTACTGATAACGAGAAGCATTCGGTGCTGCACTTAGGTCATTTCTATTGTGGCCTGCATCTGATTGTCCACTTTGGAAGTGAAGCAGACACGGCTCTCAAAAAAGTAGAAGACGCCATGCTTGAAGGCAAAAACCCTTACTCCTATGGGAGCACTGAAAGTGGCACATTTTAACTGATAATAACCCTCTGCAAAGCATTTGAAGACCATGGAAGCAATGAGGCTGGTGTTGCATTCCATTTCTCTTCCTTTTCAATTGGCAAAGGTAAAGAGTCTCGCCTTCATTCCTTCCAAGGGAACATAATTAACATTGTATTTTACAATGCAATTGCTGCCTACTATCACAGGGAACACTTCACCGAGTTCCTCAAAAAATCGCCAGATGCAAGCCAATTTCAGAGGTGCGTGGACATCATTTGAAATGTGATGTTTTTATGGCTGGTGGACGAGCCCTTGGTATCTTGTACAAGAACATCACTATACCACTGTGGAGGCTACTTGAGTTGAATGCTAACATTGCGGACATGGGTACCCACTATATTACAAACTACAAGTGACCCTTCAGGAATGGTCGAAAGATATGTCATCGCTGCTAAACGTAGAAGCTGCTTTCGATGAGAAACTTGCATAGTGGAGTCCTGCTTTTTTACAAAACTAGAAAAAGTTGCAAATTTTTTTCATTTTCTTAAGCAAATCTCAGCACTACTTGCTCAGAAAGTGATACTGAAAGATGGATCCAGCATGTTGTATGCCCTCAAGACATATTGTTATAAGAGTGTATTTGAGTCATTAGAAGAACGTCTGATCGAACAAGGATAAAACAAGCTTGTGAGCATTGAAGAACAAGAGCTACAGGTGACAATTTATATGGCGATGTGTATATCAAAAATGTATGGAAAGATTTTGGAAGATTGCACAACAGAAAACTTTTAAATTTCATTGGATTGTATGGGCTGATGACTGTTCTTTGGTTCAAACCCTTCAAACATCGAAACGATTATTCTGTTGGTGTAATTTACACGGTTTTGATGAGCTTGCCAGGTTATGAAAGATTTAAGAAGGAAAATGTTATTCGTGTAGGCATCGTTTGTGTGCTTGCTCACGAACCGCCATCATTAAACCATTTCCTTCAACCTGCTCTAAATAAACTGGGAGCCTTGTTAAGAGATGTCCAAGTTAACACCTTTAACAGCCCAAATGAAGGAGTAGAGATAAGAGCAGCATTGTTGTGTTGTGCCTCTGACATACCAGCAACACGTTAACTATGTGGCTTTCTTGGTCACAGTGCTAACAGAGAATGTTTACCCAAAGATTATGGAGCATTTCAGGACAGGTTCTTGGCAATAAGAACAATAGAGCAATATCGTCGAGATGCTTATAAAGAAGAGAATTGCAGGTCAACAACAGCAAGGTTAAAGATGGCTGATCAACTTTGTACTCGATACACACAACATCTGGAGCTACTGTACTATTTGAGCATCACAATGTGTGTTATTGACCCAATTAATGGATATCCTATTTCTTTATACTGCCAATAGAGTTTTCAAAGTGGATTGCGAATGAAATAATAACAAAAACTAATCTGTCAACGATTCAAGAACCAGTATAAAAAAATATCTGTGCTATCTGACTTTTAAAGACTTCCTGGCAACATTTAGTCAAACTATGGCAGTTTTATTGCAACTCAGTGGAACAACATTTGCACAATTGGCAATCATTTCGTCTACCTTGAAGACCATAAATTCTCCCACTTTGCAAATGATAATAAAAACATCAAAGGTAGGTTGAGCATTTCATCATACATACACCTAACATCTCCACTTGAGCGAGTGTTTCCAGAGTTCTGGCAGTGTTTATGGCTGTTGGTTCTTCAGTTTTGAACGATTCAATGATGTCTTGGGATCATACTGTACAAACAATAAAAAATTTTGAAGTGCAGATAATGCAAAAGTTTATGACATCAACACTTGTTTCCAACAGGAGTTACAAGAGTTCTTGCCACACTACCTAGAACAGCTGGAGTCACAGAACATAAGCCATGCAGTAGAGCCACATGATCTTACACTGGCCTGCCACAGTCCTGTGCTTGGCAAAGAAAATGTGTGGACTAATTTGGATGCCTTTTGTTTGTCTGATTCCTACAACTTGGAGCGTCTCGATTCGGATAACATAAATTCATTGCGTGCCTTGTACCTCAAGCTGTATCCAAATATGAATGCTGCATCATTTTACATGGGCCACATTGTCAAGAAGTACAGTATAAGTCCATGACTTTGGCTGGTGAAACTTATGGTTCCCAAATGAATTCAAGACTGCTTAAATATGGTTGTATTACGGTATTGTGATGTGGGGAAGGTGGTGGTATCAACCCGGAAATGACGAGACGTGGAATTGCCTACAGTTACACTGTCCACAGTGTTTAAATTGAGGTTAAACAAAACACACATGCATTGCAACAGCGAAGTGGCTGAATCCTTCATTAAATAGTCTTGCATATAGTATCCTTTCTCTGCGTGGTATTTAAATGACTTTGAAAGATCAGGCCCAGCAAATGTCTTACCAATGCAAAAAATATATTGCCGTTTTGTTTCTGCAGATGAAACTTGTACAGGACAAAAATATGTTACAGATTCACATCTTTATATTTGAACTTTACTGCAGATTTTGTGAAGTGGGAAGAACAACTTGTGAACTGTTTGCATTACTTTCAAATCCCCGTGTGTAAAAACGTTTTCTCGTTCCTTCAAAGCAGCATGGCCGCTACAACATGAAAGTCACAGATATATGTATTCATTTGTATTTAGCATGTGGAATAAAAACAATTTTTTATTCCGAAATTAAAAAAAAAATTAGTTTTCACTTTGCTGCGCTTGTTATGTCAACAACTCCACAAGCAATGTACATAAGTCCCAGTGCATTGGTTGTTCGACTTTTGTGAAGGGTTGACTTTGAAACATTGCAGTATTTGAAACACTATGTTCTGTTACATTTGGTTGAATTAAAGAAGGATATGATTCTTAGTAAATTGATGCAATGTTAAGGAATATAACTACTGACCTGAATGTTTTGTATATATAATTCATTAAGTTGATCGACTGCCAGCATCAGTAGTTAATGCTGGAATGTGAATTTCTCAAGTGTTTAAATGGTAAATGCAGTAAAGTTGTTTAGTTAATTGGAAACATAGCTCTAAATTTACATGATGGGCTATTCGCAAAAGATGTAAATAAATTTCTTTAATTTTTAGCTGAATGTTTTTACTTGATTGCTATCCTGCCGGTCTCAATTGAGCAACAATTTTTTGACGAGCTTTGCAGGTGTTTAAAAATGTGAGAGGCTATAAGGCTTTTAGCTATACTGTATTAAATAAATTTAGCAAATTTTTCTAGGTCATAATCGAGACCCAGAAACACTTTTGTATTTGCACATAAGACTTTTGTCAATTTTTTCTGTTTTTTTAAGATTCATAGCGAAATACTCTCAGACTTCATAAGGCAATATGGAACACTGCATTTGTAGGTATTGTGGCAGTCAATATTGTTGTGCACGTTTTGGCGAAACTTCGTGGTCCATATATTTGACTGTAATACTACCATCATTAAAGCCTTCTTTCATGTCATAAAAACCATAAGAGATGCATAAACGAAATCACTGCGGATAATCCACCTCATGTTAGCTGGGCAAAATGAATTGCACTAGATTTTAAAACGTTCAGTAGCACAAGATGCTGTTACTCTTGGACAAGGAAAAGTAAAAAAGAAGAAACGAAAATGCAAGTTAACTGACAAATTCGGCCGGTAGCAACGGATGCTTTCACTTTGAAAATGCTTAAGAAAAGATAGAATAAAAGATTGAAGTAAACTGTGATTAGAACATCTAGCGGCCATCAGGGGCTCTTATAATATCTGGAAACGCTGTTGCCTTGCCAAGCCGGATGTTCATTAATTTTTTTTTAATCTAATATAGAATCTGTTCATTGCAAGTTTTCTCCAAACTGCTTTATACCCTGTTCCTTCCTTTTCTCCGAGCCAAATGTCCATATTACTCTTCTTCTCTGTTGCTTGTAATTTTATAGAATCTTTCATTTTACCTAAATTAGTCCGCTTATTTTCAGTTTATATCTTTAGTTTTATTCATTGGACTCCTAACAGACGAACATTTGTCTGCCGGGAACCGATATTAGCCATCTTTGTATATTTAATTAGTCTTAAAATTTTTTAACATTATTCCCAAGCAATTTTTATAACCCTGTCCAGCATAACTTTTTAGATAATCCATTTTAAATTGATTGTACCTTTATAGCTTGTGATGAGAAAATGTATGTTTTTTAAATTGGCCCATTATACTAGTCCCCATTCCCCTCAAATTGAAGATTGAGAGGTTTACCAGCAAATGGTAAAAATTCTGTAAAATTTAATGGAAATAAAGTTCATTATTTTGCCTCTCCAACTGTCACAAGTAATTGTGGCAACATATCCCTTTAGACAAAAAAGCATCACATAGGAATTACTGATGAAATCGCCCAGAAATAATGTTGCAGCTGAAGAAAGAGACGTGCTAGATAGGTGCTGGGGGAAGACTTTGATTCCACAGAGAAAGATCTGTTGGAATCCCTTCCCTCCTGCAAGTGCTATCGCGTACCTACCAAAGACAAAATCAGTAAAATTATCAGCGAATTGTCCCTATCAATAATAAATTCAAAGTAGTGATATGTGTCACATTGCTGGGCCCTGAAAATCAACGTACTACACAAGGATGTTAGTTTCCAAAAAATTCAGGGAATCAGTTATTTGTATGAAAAGAAACAACCAACAGGAAAACAAATTATTAAATTCTGCGTTAAATTCATTATAAATTAAGCCAGTCCAGCAGGTGATGCAGAAAAGCAAAACATTGAACATTGTAAGAGGTTTATAAAGACCCTAGAGACCCTAGCATCTTTCTACATTTCTGCACAGGCAGGGACGTGATCACATGTGATTCCATCAAAGTTTCCTTCAACACTTAGAAGGATTAGTATGTCGCCCAGTGGCAAAAACGTGTGTGCCGCTACTAGAACTTCCATGTACATATGAATCTTACCCCTCTCTTGTTGAGGAGTTCACAAGTATCATGAAAGATTAAGCTTGGGCATTTAGAATTGTCCAAAGGATCAAGTAAACCTAGAGGACCAAAATAATGTAGTATACAAAATCCCTTGCAAAGACTGTGACGCTGTATATACAGGGTGAAACAAAACGCCAATTTAAACAACGATTACAAGAACACAGAAGGGCAGTAAGAAACGGAGACACAAACAAAAAAGAAATCGCAGACCACAGTTGGACTGACGACCACGAATTTTTATGGGATGACAGAGAAATAATAGATAGAGAGCCTAGCATGGCAGCTAGAAAGCATTTCATACCAACTTCCCGAAATCTGGTTACCCGCTCTATGAAAAAAGTGACATGTTCCTTCACGTCAGCACTACATCTGTTCTCTCGGACGTCCGCACAATTTCACAAGATCAATATAACACCACCAGTTTGCCATTTTTACTTTGCCCGATGATGAGAGAAGTATCTCCTGAAACGTCACACAATAAAATATCCTGTTCACAACATAATAAAATTACCTATGATATGAACATTGAACAGACAAGCCAAAACAATATCTTTTTAGATTAGAATTGTCTAGTTTATCGCCCCTCTTGTTATGGTACTGAACAGATGCATTTTTTTGTTCTTGTTTTCTTTTGAACTTTATGTGTTTGTGACTTTGAAAAATAATACATGACTGACTGCCATTTACAATATTAATTACTTGTCCCAGACACCATGCTTTGAAATGAAAATTGCCATTTTTTGATTTAGACTATAATGTTTAACATATCATGTTCAATAACTTATTTTTAGCACTTACAAAAACTCTTGGATGCAAAATAACCATCTGAACTGGTTTTGAACCAGGAAACTGTTTATGGTGGCTTCCTAAAGTTTTAAACTGCTCACGCAAGGAGAAAAAAATTGATCGACACAAACGTTAGAGCTATCAAATAAAATCCGTACCATATTTGCATATATTTTGTATAACTTGTTACTGTTCATCAGTCGAACCACAAAATGATACTTCTCAAGGACTCTTGTTGTTTTACCTGCAAGGTGAATCCCTTGGATTTTTACAAATATTACTGAACAGATGAAAATATGGGTTATTGACCAAGCATGAGGCCGAAACTTCGTCTTGGTCCATATACATAAAAAAAAATTGGCCAATATCCAACCATCTTTCCCAAACAAGCTTAGTCAATAAAGGATTTGTTATATGGAATAAAACCCTAAATTTTTCTTGGGTGACAAAGCCTGTAAACCTAAGCAGGTAAGATTGCTCCATCTTATCCGCTTGGGTAGCCAATCACAGCATGAGATTTGATTCATCTTGCCTGCTCACGAATCGAGTCAGTTAACAAGCTTGTGTGTCGTATTTTAATAATGGCAATATTAGTTGTCTTATGAAAGTAGTGACAGATAATTGTTCACAATAGAATAAACCGAGCAAGTTAACCAGAAGACCTTAACACAAAGACAAATACGGACAACAAAGCATCTGTTCGATACTGGTTACAAGTCTTCTGTAGAGCAACAAGGCTTCAGAAGTAGAAGGATAGTCGAATCTTTCACCTTCCATTACAAATCAAGCTAACTCGCAGAATTTGTCGCTTCATCTAGTTTCCGTAGCTTAAATTACTATGAACTTACAAGTTTCAAGGCTTGTCCACAACACTGGCTGGTATACACGTCCCAATGGACTAATCTTCACTTGTTTAAACATATATCTCTACTCAAAACATTCGAGATTACTTTGTATTCTAGAAAAAACGCTGTTTTAATACAAAACAATCGGAAATTAGATTGAATACGTGGGAAGTGAATGCTTAAAGGATTTCAGTCCCAGGGGGGTACATTGCTAACAGCTAAAAGTGGGAGAGCATGTGTCGATAAGGCCTTATTTGCACACCACTCTATGTTCTCTGCTTTCTGGGAGAAAGTCTTTGATAGTTATTTTGATGGTGATGACGTTCTGGTTCCTTATCTACCACCTCATGAAATGGCATCAAGCAAGAACAAGTGATTGGTCGTGTACCTAAACATATTATAACCACTAGGATTTGTAAAGCTTAGTTTTGTGTACTTATTCATATAAAAGATAACTTTTCTGAACCAGAACTTGAAATATTGTTTCCAGTTTGAGCGAGACCTGGTTGGCTCTTCCTTGAAAGGTGGTACCCTTTCACAGTCACTGGGTGAAAAAAAGCATTTAATTACATTTAAGGGAAACAATAAAGGTACCTTAAATTCAGTAGTATCTTTAAGTTACATTTAATAGGTGTACTTAAAGTTAGTAGTGAATTTAATGTAACTTTCAGTTCTTCTTAAAGATCTTAAATGTAGTTGTACATTTAAGCTACATTTAATAGATGTACTTAAATTTAGTAGTGAATTTAAAGTAACTTTAAGTTATTTTCTTAAACCTTAAATTCAGTAGTATCTTTAAGTAACATTTAAAATCATTTAATTTCTTCCCTTTAAACTCACTGCATTGCATTATATGAAATACTGTGTGATAGGAGTGCAATCAAAATGGTACAAGTTGTTTGCCTAAACCTACTGTTTTGATGTTTTTTTAGACCAAATTCGAACTAATGGTTTTCTGTTATTACACTT
>JAPEIX020088940.1:0-10557 GCA_026122405.2 Zoanthus sansibaricus | reverse complement strand
AAGAAATAAGCTCGAAACAACAGTATTTGCCTTCAACTGATGGCCAATTTGTTAAATCTTTCCCTGATGAGTTAAATTTCCTTCAAGACAGGTCACATGATTTCCATAACCTTAGAAATGGAATAATATGAAAAGGCAAGCATTGGATTCATTTGTTTGTTGTTTCCTTTTGCTATATGAATGAACATTTTAATCGTCATATTTATAATAATTTATCTCATATAACTACTACCCTGCGACCTCTGTCGTGAGGAGAACTTTGATCAAGATATTTATTATTTGAACTTAGTTATATACAACTTTTACAATAGTCACAGCAATGTGCCTTGTCAGCTGGGGTGTAACAACCTCTTGTCAAGTATTTTCTGGATGTTCCTTGTCAGCTGGACTGTCACAACCGCCTGTCAATTGCAAGCATCTCCTGGATGTTCCTTGTCACCTAGGTAGTCACAACCGCCTGTTAAACATCTTCTGGATGTCCTTGTCAGTTAGGCTTTCACAGTAGCCTTTCAAATGTCTTCTGGAAGTTCCTTATCAGCTGGGCTGTCACAATTACTTGTCATGTATTTTCTGGATGTTCCCTGTGAGCTGGGCTGTCACAACAATCTGTCAAACATCGTCAGGATGTTCCTTGTCAGCTAGGCTGTCTGAACCGCCTGTCGGCCTTACTATCTAAAACAAATGAATAATGCTGATAATTTTCTGTTATTGTTTCATGCACATTGTCAGAGATGTTTAGGTCTGAGGACGAGTACGAGATTTAAAGTGTGCGCGCACCTTTTTAAGGTTACGGTATAGTCTGAAATGCGAAATATTATCAAATTTTACTTTTTAACAGAAAATGCTTTTCCTTAAAAGCAGTTTTCAAAGTAAAAAAAAGATATTTCCAAACGCTAATTTGGTTCTTGAGATATTACAAGTAAAATTGTTACCGGAAACAAACAAACAAGTGCGCGGTGTTTTTCTCGAAACAAAATTTAACTCTACGTGCGGCGATATAAAAAGTTACAACTCAATCAGTTTTTTACCTATCGCAACAAAATTTGGCGCAATGATAGCTTATATCATGAGCTCCGAAAAGGTGTCAGGAAAGTTTGAAATTTTATTTATTTTTCTTTTTATAAGTTGAAGTTAATTCTAAGCATTTACGTCTTCGAAATATAATAGTTTGTTGAATCGGCTCTAAAAATTTAATGTCGCATGCTATCAAAAATCCCTGACACCGTTTTGGAATTTAAGTTAAACTAATTTCTTAGCAACCAAAAAAAATTCCAGAAATAAAAAATATTGGTTAGTTGGAATTCAGCAAAGGAAAACTTTTCAGACTAGATTAACAAGATAGTCTTCGCTCACAAAAATTATTTCGAAAAAACAATTTATACCATTATTTAGAGAATTTCATAACCTTTCCAACGGTGTATAGGTTGAATGGTGTGTGATGTAAAACTAAGAAGATATAAGTAATAAAAAGGAAAACACTGCTTAGACGGTACCGTAACCTTCAGTAACTTGATGATTTATAAATAAAGTTTCATAATCAAAACTCTGTAATATTGCAGAGTCACGTAATGAATATAAAAATACTTTGAGATCAAAGTATAAAAGTGTCAAACTACCTACAGCAATATTTTACCTTTTGCACATTCTTTCGCATACCATTTTCGGCGGTGAACAACTGTGTGTCAGCCATAACAAGGGCTTTATCGATGAATGTAAAACCTCTCTGATGAGGCATTGAGGCCGCACGTTTCTGGTAATTCAAGTGGTTAATATATCCTCCTTGGAAGTCATTAAACTTCATATGAAGTTTTGGTCTTGAACTGTAAACTATAATTCCAGCGTGCGTTCCTTTTTCAGAAACCTCAAATTCGTTCATGACTTTTTGAACAAATTGTTTTGTTTTTTTCCAGTTTTTTCTTGAAATACTACCAGAAGAATCAATTAGCAAGGCCAAATCTAACGGAACTGTACATCCAGCTGAAATGAAAATAAGATTACATGCTGTAGAAGGCCTAAATGTAATAAATGTGCCTAAATGTAATAAAGTCCTAAATGTAATAACATTTGGTCCTAAATGTAATAAAGTCCTAAATGTAATAACATTTGGTCCTAAATGTAATAAACACTAAAATTTCGCCTTAACGTTATACCTCATATTCCTTGACACAGGTACAACTGACACCTGTCAATTAAGAATTGATGACGTCATCAGTTACGTGGCATTGTGAAATTGCTTAACTCTTAATTTGAAACATACGAATGTCAAACTTTGTCAACATGTTCCTTGACACAGGTACAACTGACACCTGTCAATCAAGAAATGATGACGTCATCAATCACGTGACATTGTGAAATTGCTTATAACCTCTTTAATTTGAAAGATACGAATGTCAAACTTTGTCAACATATTCCTAGACACAGGTACAACTGACACCTTTCAATCAAGAAATGATGACGTCATCAGTCACGTGGCATTGTGAAATTGCTTATAACTCTTTTAATTTGAAACATACAAATGTCAAACTTTGTCAACATATTCTTTGACACAGGTACAACTGACTCTTGTCATTCAAGAAATGATGACGTCATCAGTCACGTGACAGTGTGAAAATACTTATAACTCTTAATTTGAAACATACGAATGTCAAACTTTGACAACATCTTCCTTGACACACCTGTTATTGATACACGTCATTAAGCACGTAATGACGTCATTAGTCACGTGACATTAAAAATTGCTTATATCTTTTTCAATTTAAAACGCAGGAGCTATACATTTTGTCAATGTTTTCTTTGACATACCTATTATTGACACATGTCAATAAACACGTAATGACGTCATTAGTCACGTGACATTAGAAAAGGGTTTATATCTTTTTCAATTTAAAAAACAGGAGCATTAAACTTTGTCAACATCTTTCTTAAAACACCTGTTATTTTCATGTCAATCACCAAGTGATGACATCATCAATCACGTGACCTTGTGAAATTGCTTATAATTCTGTTAATTTGAGACATACGAGTATCATCCCGTACGAACTTGTTGTTGGAACACGTCAGTCAACAAGTGATGTCTTCAGTCACAAAACAGACATTCACACATCAACACTGAAGTCTCCGAACGCCGACGGTTTAACGTCCTTATCCGAGAAGACGCGAAAGTCTAACCGTTTGCAGATGCTAAAGCAAAGACAGCACTTTCTCCTCAATTCCGGCCGGGAATCGAACCCAAGCCTCCCCGGCGCATGATAGACTGGCACCTTACCAACTAGGCTAACCAGGCGGCGGTTTATTATCAATAAGGTCTCCTAACAGCGTTTAACAAACTTGTGAATTTAATGTCGAAATTGTCAATGACAAGCTGCTCCTGTTGTGTATTTTTTGCTTTTGACGCCAAAACTATTAATACCTGGAGTTTGTTTTTGTTTGCCAGCAGGAAATTCTTTTATACCAGTCGTATACAATCTCAACTCATGGTTTAGCAGTGAAAAAAATATCAATCAGTTGATAAGACACACATATTTGATGATCGTCTGCGTAAACAGAAAAATCACAGTTCTTGATACTAGAACTTAAGTCTTTTAAAGTATGTTCTGCAGCAATAATAATTTACGGTTTTTAAAAAGCAAACTGAAACTTCGAATACACAGACGTTTGGTTTACAAACTTTTTAATGGAGGTAATCTATTGTCATAATGATAACTGTTTGTTTAATTCTTGCATGTTACATAATACCATGCAAATATCTCCCTCAGACTGACCAATTTTTAAATTCGCTCTAACGAAGTGTGACTTTTTAGCCAACAGAGAAACCGCTTTCCTCCATGCTATTAGTACTGCAGGCGTGACATATTGGCTTATTAAGCGCTGCCGTCAGAACGAACTGAAAGGATGCCATTGTGCGGGTAGCAAATGTAATGATGACTTCCAATTCGGAGCAAACTTGGCAAAGCATTTCATTGACGCACTAGAGACGGACAGTAACACTCGCTCAATTCTCAACAAGCACAACAACGAAGTTGGAAGGCAGGTGGGTAGCTCAAAGACCAGGTCCATTTTAATCCCTATTTACTAGTAGTAATCAAAGATTAGGAAATGCGCTCTATCGAATATCGAGCAAAGCTCGAAGGTAGAACTTTTGATTTTCGTGTGAACGGACGCAGTTCGAGTCCTGACCTTTTTTACTTTAATTATTTTTTCTTTTTCTTTTTCTTTTTTTTATTTAACTCAAAGTTGCCTATAATACTTTATTTTTTGCTTTTGTATTACAATTTATCATTGAAATAGTTGAGAAAAATATATTTATTAAACATTAGACTGTTTAATACGTGTCCGACGCACCGTTCAAACGACAAACATACTGCCTTACAGGTAGCCAAAGATGAACCAAGGGCAAGCAGCACATGCAAATAAAATGACTTAATTGATGTACAAACGAGGTCCAAAGCCCCTGAAAAAACCTAGAGGGGCGGCCAATTTGCAGTCTTCACAAAAATTTCCATTTCTCGCGCCTGCGAACCAAATTAGAATGCACTCACTACGAGAACGGCCGTGAACGCAATAAGGCACCTAGTTATACGTGAGTTAATTATTAGTAAGATAAAATGAATAGTTCGAAAACTACGTTGAAATTAATTTGTCAGTGAACCAATATGAGCAAGAGGTCGGATTAAGCTTGTGGGTTTTTTGTATGTATAAAATGTCCTTATCTTTGAAGTGATGATGGCAAAAGAAAAATTCGATTACAATTTTTCTTCATCATTGGTGTAATTTGCATTTAAAGGTTGAAAAAGTCACTTCCGGATTCACCTTGACCGAGCGATGGGAGGCTGGTAACTACCATATTGTTTTCAGGAGCATGACATCAAAAACAGAATTTAGTAGTGAGAAAATGACTCTGTTTATACTGTATGTATCTTTTCCATTTTCTTGTAAATTGTGGAAGTGAAGTGTATTGTAGCTATGTAAATTGGAAAGATATAATTTTTATAAATAAAAGAACTGCACTCTCACTACTAAATTCTGCTTTTGACGTCAATAGTTACCAGCCTCCCATTGCTCGGTCAAGGTGAATACGGAAGTGACTTTTCCAAACTTTAAATGCAAATTTCACCATGAAGAAAAATCGTAATTGAATTTTTCTTTTGCCACCATCACTTCAAAGATAAGGACATTTATACATACAAAAAACCCACAACTGATATATACACTTTAAGGGTTGCCATTCCCACAAAACCTACTTTCACCATCTCCATCTTTGTCAAATTCATCTATCATTGCTCTTAGCTCCTCATCAGTCATGTTTTCTCCTAATTCTCGAGCTACTCTTCTCAAGTTGCGAAGACTAATCTTGCCACTGTCATCATCGTCAAAGAGTCTGAAAGCTTTAAAAACCTCCTCTTGAGGGTCTCTGTCCAACATCCAATCAGTCACTAGAGAGAGCGAGAGATAAAAAATAGATCTCATCAACAAGATCAAAATAATCTAATTTACAATGGGTTTGACTTTGAAAAAAATTAATAAAAACTTTAAAAGCTAATAATATATCACATGGTATTGACATCCTCAGATGTCATAAAGTTGAGTGATACACAGTTACCCATACCAGCATTACACAAATAAATTAAGCTCAGTATAAAATAATGCCACTATTAAATAAATATTATGTCAATTAATTTTACTCTCAAAATAAACAGTTTAGTTCGAGAAAAGTACAATTAGTATAAAAACTGCAATTAGTATCAAAAATTTGGCCCATATTACAAAATTATAATATATGTAAATTGACTATTTTTTACAAAATAATCAAAATCAGAACGAAAAAGATAAGGTCTACAGTACCAAAACCTGTCCCAGTGCAAATATATATTTTATTTAATCCAAGAATCACTAAAATCACCCACTCTACTGTAGTCTTTACATAGTTTTATTTTTTTAAATTTGTTTTATAATAATCATTACAGTCTTTTTTAAACGTTATCCCATTACACTCAAACCAAAAAGTACACTCCCAGTCAGTCAGTATCAAATTTGTAAAATTTATGTATTTAATATACTCATTTTCCTTTAACCAAACAAAAATTAATATTCCTACAGTAAGCAATCATTTCAATTCCACTTCTATTTTTCCTAGCTTCTTGCACCAGAATTTTGATACTTACTGACTTCACTGAAATCATCAAATGTTATTTTTCCTGTTGATTCTCTGTCATAGTCTTTCAAGATTTTCACAACATCAGCTTTCTTGACATCGAAACCTAAGGCTCTCATTGCAACCTATTCAATGAAATAATTTAAAACTTACAGGTTTTATTGAACAATTTAATTAAATATTTTTAGGCTAAGGAGCTCATGGGCAATCATCCGCAAAATGTTAGCTCTTAGTTGGAAAGGAAGTACCGCCTTACATTGCTTGATTTAAAATTGATTTTGGTTTCTTCCTTTTGCTGTCCCTTCTTTGGTTCTAGCTCAAGTCTTTGTGCCTGGCCAACAAATATTTTGTTGCTTTTTCTGTGCTGTCATCATGATTGACAAAAAAAGAAACAAGGTACTAATTTTGCTTGCACTTAAACAGGCCTTGAACTCCCTAATTTTGGGGGCACGGCCACTTTGGCCTTAACATTTGTGGCATAAATAGGGCACCAAGGCAATTGTCAAAGGCACCAAGGCCATACACTTTTTGTTTTCGTTTTTTTATTTGATTACCACCTCGATATACATTGATCACTTTCCAGTTCATTCCGGATATAAATGAAAATATTTTTAACGCCTGTTTCTCAAAATAAGAATTGAAGGCACAGCGACACTCTTTAAAAAAAGGGCAGGCCATTTGTGGCCGTAAATCGTGCAAATTTCTGGGGGCATTATGGCAAAGGCAAGGGGCATCCACGGTCGTAAATTTCAAGCCCTGGGTATGTCATGACAGGTCTTACACATGGCTTGTAGATTCTTCCTTAACGATTCCAAGTGTACCGTTTCCGCACAATATATGTTTAGTTTTTAAAACCAACTAACGTAAGCAGGATCAATATTATTCTGTTTAAGATTTTTTCATCATTATAGTTACATTTATAGACGAGTATATATCTTATAGTTGATACCATTTATCTTTTTGTATTTAAGTTCTGCTCAAACTAGCAGCTTTCCCAAACTATAGTAGCTATCATGTATTTAGCGAGAAGAAATAAAGATTAAATATAATTGCCGGATTTCATACCGAGAGAACCTGGATACAAGTCCCTTTATTCTTATACTGTACTTTCGATATATGTCTAATATATAAAGAAAGACGACACTATAAGTAGCAAAATCTCAAAGTCTAATATATAAAGAAAGACGACACTATAAGTAGCAAAATCTCAAAGTCTGAGGTTAAATTTTTTATACAAAAATTTCTAAAGAAATACATGACTTTCGGAAGCCATACATTTCTTTAGAAATTCTTGAATCTTAAAAGAGCTATATTTCATTAACTATTGTTCTGTTTAACTTCAAACTTTGGGATTTTGCTACTTATAGTGCGGTCTTTCGTTTTGTTTTAGACATGTTTCGTAAGTATAAATATTAAGGGACTTGTACCCAGGCTCTCTCGGTATGAAATTTGGCAATTATTATTGTTTTGTTACAGAGGAAAAAATTAATAATAACATTATGAAAAATGGCAAGAATGAACTAATATTCATATATTGAATAATTGAGGGTCATATTATTGTCTACACTGCTGCATTAATCAAATTTATAATTTGAATATTTTACAGAATATCAAGAAACTCTTGAAGATCCCATACAGGTAAACTTACTAACAAGTTTGCTCAAACCCTTTTAAGTACTCCCTCGGAGCATTTGTCATCTACCACTTATAATCGGACTGCCTATTAAAACTCAATGCAACTATATATACAATCAAATAGGGCTGAATTTCAAAACTATTTACAATGCACAATGATTACAGTAGATCAGTGTAGTAATATAACACTAGAAATTAAGATTAAATCTTTATAAAGTTATAAAAAAATGTGAAAATTAAAGTCATCTGGCAGAGTGCTCAATACCAAAAGGAATCAAACTTCCTCGTGTGACTTTCCAACACTCCAATACTTACATTGAACTTGTGTAAACGTTTCAAAAAAGAAAACAATAATCTCTCTGTCGTGAACTATCACTAAGTTTTGAATTCCACTCACCTCATTCTTGATCTTCATTCCTTTTTTAACTTTGGGAGGGCCTTGAGTTTAATAAGTATTATTTTTTCTATATTTGTTTATTTTAGTAAAAATTGATATTTTGTTATTGAATATTTAACAGTAAAGCAGAGGTGAGTCTTGCAGTTCACAGAGTTGGCAGAACTACCCTGCTTGATGAGCTAGACATTCCAAGCCTACTGCTGTATGCTTCAGAGGTAACATTGTTAATCAATACAGATATTAATATTTTGATCCATAAGTATTTTAAAGCGATTAATAATAGCAAAATCTGTTCACCTTCACACTTTAAGTTATACGATTTAATTGTATAGTAAAAAAAATAATGCAATGTGGTGTCTACTTCAAATGATTGCTCTTTAACTGCATCGGCATGTAGAAAGTCCTAGTTAGTTACTGTTTTATCACAGATCAAGTGTTTGTATGGATGAACTCCTGCAGGGTAACATTTCTAGTTAAAACAACGTTTTTGTTTGTTTGAACCATGCGAAGCTTCAAGAAGGGAATATAACCAATCTAAAACATTATTTTAGCCAAATGCAGTCCATACGAAAGCTTCCTATGTTTCTTTTATTTCACAAGGGCTTTGCTAGAGAAACTCAGCTTAAAATGGGATTGGCAGTTACTTTTATGTGTTTCACGTGGTTTAATGAACTGCAGGTTGAAACGTTTGAGCATTTTCATAGGCGAGTCAAAATCAGTGCTTTCCACTTATTAATTCTATATATGCCGCATCTATAGAATATCATTTAACCACTTTTTCTGCTTCTCTCAGTCTGTAGATGGAGAGAGTGATCTTATGTAGAGAGGCTAATCTTGGTGGAGAGGGTGATCTTAGACCAGTAGAAAGGGTGATCTTAGGTGGAGATGGTGATCTTTGGTGGAGAGTATGATTATCATAGGTGGAGAGGATCATTTTAGGTAGAAAGGGTGATCTTGGGTAGTGAGGGCGATCTTAGGTGGAGAGGATGATGATCTTGGGTGGAGAAAATGATCTTAGAACTTTGGAAAGGGTGGTATTAGATGGAGAGGATAATTTTGGGTGGATAGGGTAATCTTAGTTGGAGAGGCTGGTCTTTGGTGGAGAGGTTGATTTTAGGTAGAAAGAGTAATCTTTGGTAGATAGGGTGATCTTATGTGGAGAGGATGATCTTAGGTGGAGGGGATGATCTTAGGTAGAAAAGGGTAATCTTAGATGAAGAGGGCGATCTTAGATAAAGAGGGCGATCTTAGGTAAAGAGGGTGATTTTAGGTACAAAGGGTGATTTTGGGTGGAGAAAGCTATCTTAGGTGGAGAGGATGACCTTATGTAGAGAGGATGATATTAGGTGGAAAGGGTGACCTTAGGTAGAGAGGATGATATTTGGTGGAGAGGGTGACCTTATGTAGAGAGGATGATATTAGGTGGAGAGGATGACCTTATGTAGAGAGGATGATATTAGGTGGAGAGGATAATCTTAAGTGGAGAGGATGATCTTAAGTGGAGAGGATGATATTAGGTGGAGAGGATGATCTTAAGTGGAGAGGATGATATTAGGTGGAGAGGATGATATTTGGTGGAGAGGGTGACCTTAGGTAGAGAGGATGGTATTAGGTGGAGAGGATGATCTTAAGTGGAGAGGGTGATATTAGGTGGAGAGGATGATCGTAAGTGAAGAGGGTGATATTAGGTGGAGAGGATGATCTTAAGTGGAGAGGGTGATATTAGGTGGAGAGGATGATCTTAAGTGGAGAGGATGATGTTAGGTGGAGAGGATAATATTAGGTGGAGAGGATGATATTAGGTGGAGAGGATGTCCTAAAGTGGAGATGATGATCATAGAGGATGTTCTTAAGGTTATAAGGTGATATTAGGTGAAGAGTCGATGGAGAGGATGATGTTAGGTGAAGAGCGTGATCTGCAGTGAAGGTGATCACATCAATAATGTTAGGTGAAAAGGATGATGTAAGGTTGGGAAGGTGATTTTATGTAGAGGTAGTGAGTGCATGCTAAGGAGATGCATGCCCAAGTCTTTGCCATCTTTGCTGCTTTATCTTCACTGACACAAATTCTAGTCAAGCTTGAAGATCTCCCTTAGAGAGAGGGTTTGCGAGACACCAAGACTAGTTAATTACAGATAACTTTAGTTACTTGTTTGCTTCCAGCCCAAAAAACATTTTTCATGAGTATTTATGATTTATTTATTAGGATTAGCTGGGATTCTTAAAGGAGAACTGAACCCTAAAATTGACTTTTCATCGTTTGAACATTTAGGCACAGTAGAACAACTATTGAGCTGTTAGAATGAAAGAAGAGAAAACAATTTTTAAGCCCTTGGCGGGAATCGAACCCCACATCTTCGGTTTACTAGTCCGA
>JAPEIX020088917.1:0-10560 GCA_026122405.2 Zoanthus sansibaricus | reverse complement strand
TGTAATGTAAAGCTTCTGAGACAAAATTCCACGATTTGAACACAATTCCGCGATTCTTCAAAGATTCCGCGAATTTCTGCGAAATCGCGGCAGCGCGGAATTCCAGAATGCCTGAATAAAGTGTTCATTAACCCTTCAGTCTCAGTCATTTTTAACTTTCAACTTCTCCTTACATAACAAAATATAAAACAAAACATTTAGTGATGAGAAAATGAGAATTGATCAAACAAAGGAAAATACTGAAGATTAAAAGTAAAATTCTCTCAAACTTGTTCAATGAAAAGTACAGTATGGACTAAAGTTGGGAGAATATAACCGAGACTGAAAGTTTCAAGTTACTGTACCCTTTATAAGTTGAAGTATTCCTTATTTTACTTCTCTAGAGTGAAGAAAAAAAGTTATTCATACACATTTTAATTTATCTCCATGGAGTCTACTGTATTTCATAGAGAGCACAACCTAAATTTAATTAATAAAATTATAATGATCATAATAATAATAAATCTTTTATTTGCTCATCAAGATAAATTGATTCTTTCCATACTATTAGGAAGAACTAAATAGTACATCATTGATCTAAAGTATGTACCCAAGTGCATGTTATGAGACAGGGCTCGAAATTGCGACTGATATGGTTGCATTTGCAACTAAATATTTCCTTTTGCGACTAAAACTTCAACAGTGGTAGTTGCAATTTTGTGGTTAACTGTTTCAATTTTGTGACTAAAATTTTACAACCAGTCACAAAAATGCGACTGTAAAATTTTTTTAATTTCGAGCCCTGTGAGAGTAGATCTACTATACCCCAAGAGTGCATTTCACATACAGGCCAGTCATGTTATTGAGCCTCACTTCTGCCAGTTTACAAAGGCTTGAATTATGTCACAGAGATCCACTTCCTGCAGACCACAAAACACTCACCAGCGTTTGAATAAATAGCAAAATAGTTTCTGTTCATCAGCAGGATACTGAAACTTGTACAATTTTCTTAATGTTCTATGTAAATCAATTTTCTGCTATTAATATTAATTTTTTGACTGCACTTGTCTTGTACATAACTTTCATTTTGTTTTTCTGGTTTAGGCTATCAACAAAAGCAAAAACAGAAAGGTAAAGTATGGACAGTTTCTGCATGCTCTCATAATTTATTAGTTCATAATAATATATTAATTTTAATTAGCAAATATTCCATGAACATGTGTTAAATATGAGATGGTAGTCAGGCAATAAGGCAGACAGCACTGAGTTGGTTATAAACATTCTCATATCCAACAAGGACTTACCAGTAACTAAACAGTAATTTGTTGTTATTTCAGATTGAATAACACGAAGTAAAGATTTTATAAAATTTAGTGGTGAAATAATGTGGTTGTAATATGTCAGTACACATAGAGAATAAAGACAAACTAAAAAAAATCACTTTTAAAAATCATCTTTGCTCATCCTTTACGACAACAGAGCTTATGACTTTAACAGTGGGATTGATATTTGTGACTTGTTTTTACTGTCACAATGGAACATAGTCAAGACGTTTTTTTAAAATCTCCAGTTCCTCATTAGTTTACCTAGAAATAAAAAGAGACTCTGTTAATAATTTCCTCATTCTTTTCAGAAAACAATGATATATGAACAGTCTGCATTTCTAGTAGATTCGGGCTTTCCACAGGTTATTTAAAGCAGTTCTTATGGTCATGATTCTAATAGAAAATTACAAATTCACAATAACTATTTCACATCATTATTGTATGTTGAAGAACATTTATTTTGTAACTTGACTGCAGCAGCATGGCAACAATTATTAAAGTTATTATAATTAAAAATAAAAGTTAATTTAAATGTTATTGGAATAACCCAACTAAAATTCTTTCGTTTTAATGTTTGCCATCATATTTTCTTTTCAGGAATTTGCTGTGCTCTTAGAAGAAAATGAGAGTTTGCAGAGGCAGTTTCAGGTCTGCTTACAGTTTAATAGCTAACATATACAGTTAGTGTCTAAAACTAATTTAATGTTGTCCTGCAAGTCCAGCCCCTTGACCTCCAGGTCTAGTCAGGAGTCCCTTATCTCTTAGTGGTAGGGATTTGTCCCAGTAGTTGCATCCCATAAACTGTCCTGTTGTTCGAAAGTCCTTTAGTGATCCAAGGGACAAATTTACTTCTTTGACTCGCAACTACAAAACATGCAAAGCAACAGAAGAACATGCATAATTTAAATTGCAAGATGTATGGCAAAAATATTATCTAGTGAGCTGTAAAACATTTTGAAGTTCATGTTGCGTGGAAAATTCTCAAGAATACTTAAGTGCAGCCTTCAAGATCCTAATTTTCAGTATTTATTAGCATAACATATTTTAAAGCATATAATATGCTTTCAAATTTCCAATAAGTGATAACATGCAAATGAAACACAAAGCACCCTTTTGAATTCATTGAAAGTTTATTGGAAGACACCCTTTGGGAAATTAAAAGAGGTTAATATTCTAAATGTATCCATTTCCTGTTTTCTTGTATGTATTTAACATATTATAATTTGTGTTCCCTTTTTGATTTCTTTTTCAGTACAAATTTGATTAAAACCATCATAAGGACAATTCACAGTTATATGCTCCTTCACTGCTCCCATAAGCTGTGACTTCATGTATCGCACTAAATTGGCAGAGGTCACAGTTATATGGAGTTTTGTTGAATCCTAATTTTTTTTCTGAATATTAATGTTTGTTACAATCATAAGTTGTGCACATGATTGTGAAGATTGTCCATGAGCCCAGCTAAAATAAAAAGTAAATTGTGTGGTTCAAATTTATTCACTCTATTCAAAGCGAGCTGTATTTTTTTTAATACTTTTCACAGTCACAAGAGGAAAACTTCAAACTGCAAAATTCAACTCTGCTTGAAGAAATCAACAAGGTGAGTATTATAATCATTAATTACATTTATTGTTAAAGATCTTATACTTCACTTACACGTTATATTTCATACCAACAACAGTTTAGTAGCAATGCAGGAAATTTTATGAAATGTCGTTTTTGTTTCATCTTGGTGTTTATGACCCGTAATCACTTGGTGTTTTCCACTTAACTAAACTTTGCCATGTCTTCTAAATTCTTCCTGATTGTGACTCTTAACATGTTGGTTTCACCCTTCACATGTGTTCATTTTTCATTATCTCAAATGAAATTATTGTATTAACTAACATTCACAGCCTTGAAAATTGTCTGATTTACCGCAACAAATATTTGCTAAAAATTAATCTTTCACACTTTCATCCGAGCCACAGTACAATTATAGCAAAATGTACCAGATGTCCTATTAATTATGTTTGTACATGACTGTATACTTGTCTTAGGAAATACTGTATGTTCAGGGCTCAACCATTACAGGACATAGTATTTCACGGTAACTTTTGTTACCAGCAATCTGCTGTTACCGTGCTGGAGAAAACAAGGAACCAAAATTCCGATTCCCACAAAAAAAGACCATGTAGAAGACCTACAGAAGAAACATAAGTGCTAAACTGCCAGAATCAATGATGGATTGCATTTGGCATTTTTTTGGTCATCTTAAAACATTATAGCTTATTAATGGTACTGAACAATTTCTTGCATAAGGGCATCAGAGATTCTGAGATGAAGAGTTTGTTGTTTCCCTCAAGACTGAGATGTGGCAGTTGACTTAATTTCTTCCCAGCAACAAGATTTTGCCTTCTGTAGAATTCATTGTGAATATTACGGCTTAGGAATTTGACAATCAGCTTACCACCAGAATATTGGTTAAATGTTGGAAGTGTGTGAGTGGTTGAGATATCACTTTTCTCAGTTTCCATGCCCATTTTGGCAGCAACCTCAGCAACAATCTCTTTGCTTGAAGTTGTCTCGTCCGGCTTTATTTCTGTAATTTAACCAGTCTCAGCGGAGATACTGTGCTAAATTGTTGATTTCTTGCCTTGCCTTTGCAAGATTAGCTTGAATCCCATAAATAATTTACTTTGGAGACACTTCAACAGTAAGATATGCGATCTTCTTACAAGTTTGATCCTTCTAGTTGCTTTAGCAGTTGATCATATATTGTTGACAAAAACTCTACCATTTTAGTCAACTTGGCAAAACTTTTCTCAAATTTTCAAAGTTTTGAGGTTAAAGGCGTCAATTTCTGCTTAAGTTGATAATCTCTTCTGAGGCTGTCATGTTAATTCTTGATACAATTAAAGGGCAACAGTTTGAATTATTAGCCAGAATGATGGCTACACAAAATTCATATGTCCTGCTGCCATAGGCATTATGCTACAACTCATCATCATCAACAACATCATCATTATCATCATCACCATCAACAACAACATTATAATCAATGACATTATCATTATCATCAACAACAATATCAACAACATCATCACTATCAACAACAACATCATCATCATCATCATCATCATCATTCATATTAAACATCTATTTTCTAAGCTTTCATGGGTTAGATATTAGGTAACTTTGTCTCCAAAGAATTTAGGAACTCACCAAATTTTATTTTGGCAAAAGATTATCAGCAATAAGACACAGAATGGTCACAATAACAGAATGCAATGGTCACAAAACTATTGTACTCACTGATCAAGTTCTCCAAATTTACAGTAGGGTTCTGTGTTGGAATTATGGAAAACAGCATACTATACAGTCAGTATAAATATGGATTATAATTATTATGGATTATAATTATATTCTCATTAATTGTGTTGCGTGTGTTACATCATGCTGGCCTCCTTTTAACTAGCGTTGCTACTGTAAATAGCATGAGTTTGTATAAGTATGTACTAGGTAAATTTGTTAAATTTAGTCTAATATCTAAACAAAGAAAAAGATAATGGATATGTTGTAAACATATACTCTAACTTCTAAAGGTTCTTTTAATTCACTGGCATATTTTTTAATTGAACAATCTCTGATTTAGACTTTCTCATTAAAACTAGATTGTTCGAGGCTGAGATTTGCCTGGACATTAAGAGCAAACTAAGTCTGCCAAGCCCTAAAGCTGGTTATCATTAATCAAAAAATTTGATATTTACTGTAATACTGTGTATGGGTTAATCAGTATACACAGACATGTTTGTACTTCAAATACATTTTTATGAAAATTCATTTATATGAGAGCTTGTCATTGCAGTAGTGCATAACTTTTCAATAACGTTGGCAAAGGATCTAGTCAGAGCTAAAATCTTGGGTAGAATTTTAAATTAGATATACAGTGTCTTCAAAGTTTAACTTCCACGTATTATTTTGTTGTGTTTTATTGTTTTCATAACACTGTAGGATGAACAATATTCATTGTAACATCAGTTTAAAGGGTATTAGCTCACATCAACTCACCGTAAAATGAAGAAGATTGAAAGGAGCTGCAGCTTTAATATTAATTTTGCTTATAACAAGTGAAATATGTTAGCCTCTGAAGTCCTTAAACAATAGTCAAGCAAATTATTTTGAATTTTACAGTTAAATGAGGAAAAAGAACAGTTGCAGAAAGTGTTAAAGAGTGGTGATAGCACTGACGCAGTCAATGATGATGAAGTACGAAGACTAAAAGCAGAAAATTCTGTGTTACAGAAAAGATTGACAAGTATGCATTTTCTTAGAGTTGAAGAGGTTTTTTGTTCTTTATATTATGTTTTTATATATTTTTACAAATTATCAGTGCTGAAAGATAGTAAAGCCACATCTGCTTAATTTTCAACTGGATCCTATTAGTCATACAATTAATGTTATCTTCAGTATGAATTGATGGTACAGTATGACCATTATTTTGTTAACATAATCTAACTATAATGTATGAGTTGAATCACTATCATCATTATTACTACTATCCTTATCAGCATATTCTATGTTACTGGAAGGTTGGCATAGTGGTAATCAGTTAGGCCTCCCACCTCTATGACCTTGGCTCGAGTCCTGGGCTCCTCATGTTTGGCTGAGTTTTTCTCTGTGTACTCCAGTTTTTTTCCTCTGGAAATTTTTTTTTATACCTCAACCATCTTTATCACCATCCCCATCACATTACATTATCTAATTCAATATGAATATTTCTTCATGAAGGTAATCAAGAAAAGTTTGAAACAGAACTATCAGAATTAAGGGGCAGATTAAAGACAGTTGGTGAATCTTCATCGGGGCAAGATATCCAGTTGCTAGTAGAAGAGAGGAAAAATGAACAAATCAACTCTGAAACACAAGAAATTAAGGAAGATTTTCTCTCTGGTAATAAAAATGCAAGAACTGTGGACCAGTTAAATGAGGTTATAAGTGAAGAATTGAAATCTTTTTGTGAAAGAGTTTCATTAAACCAAAACTCTTTAAGTATTGTAAATTGCGAACAACTTGAATTTGACCAAAAAGCTTCAGGAAATGAATTTAGTGAAAATGCAATAGAATGCAATGAAGATTCTGATATGGTCAGACATGAGAATACTACTGGTAACTTGACACTTGAAATGGAAGTGTTAAAAGAAAGATTGTTAGAAGTGTTGGAACCATATCTTTCTTCAGTTTCAATTAAAGGTAAGTTGAATTCTTCTGATAACTTAAAGTTTTTAAGACAATATTGCTATTTGAATATCTTCACTTCTGTGTTTTCCTTTACCACATACTAGAAAACACTCTATGGGTCTCAACGTCAAACCTTGTTTAGCTGACACCAATGTTTTTTGTTTCTCTTACTTTCTTAGAATTTGCCCTTCATGCTTCAGAGTCTACTGACCCCTTTAAAAAAAGCCATTCCAAAGCCAATCTCTTGAACATTTGTAATAGCTAGCATCCACGGGATATCTTGATAACTTTTGCTATACTATAATAGATTTTTTAACTATTGTACCCTTTCACTTCGACCGATGACTTAGGAAGCTTGGGTTTGACAGGACCATATCTCTTGCTGCCAGTGCTTCCTCTCTGTGAATCTTTGTAGCAAATATTGTGAAATAAAATTTTGTTTAATAATTTTAAACAAACTCTTAATTGCTTTGGCATTCATTATTGTTTGTTTACAAGAGAAACCATTTTTAAAATGAATTACACAATGGTTTGCTGTTATGTGTATTTTATTTGATGAGACGTTACTTCCAGTCTGAAAATTATTGACGGTTTGCAACATTTCCAATAGAATGTTTTGGTTAATGTTACCAAGAACAAACTAAGTGCTCAAATAAAATAATGATTTCAAAGTATTTTCTCATTTTGGACAGGTCTTATGATGTAATGCAACCAAAAGCCACTTAGCGGAGAAAATAATGACTTTCTCAATCAAATTTTTGTCAATTAAATGTCAAAGCTTACTCGATTAAACACCATTTGGTATACTTGCATAAATCCCATTGGCACCAGTTTAATGGTATAATTTTGGTAGAGTCCTTTGGTTTTTCATCATTGTCAACCACAAGGACTATTTGGAAGAAATAATCTTTGTAGCAAATATTGTGAAATAAAATTTTGTTTGATGATTTTAAACAAACTGTTAATTGCTTTGGCATTCATTATAATTGTTTGTTTACAAGAGGAACCATATTAAAAATGAATTACATGTAACGGTTTGCTGTTTGTACCAAGTAGTTTAACAATGTCAAAGAGAAATAGTTTAGATAAAGAAAACGCTATAAAAGCAACTGAAATAGCAGAAATATTTCATGATGCAATACATTATAGTTAAAAAAACCTTGATGTTATTTTACAGCTTCACAAACACCGGAACATTCAAGAAGTGAAATTGAAGAAGTACGTGAATTATAATATTTTTAAAATAGATCCTTTTTTAAATTTGTAATCATTTATAGAACTATACTTTTTGTAGATTTATGTGAATCAGTTATGGAATTGTTGTTTTAATAGATAGATTACATTGTGTGTTTACAATAGGTCATTATCGATATACAGTATTTCATATCATTGCCCGTTCAGAATTACCAAGGGGTACAGTAGCAGTTTGTTCCTCAGTCAAACACAGATCATGGGATTTGATATTTAATTTAAAGCCACCATTTCAAAACTTGTGGTGCAGTTGTAACCTATATTGAGATCTTGGAACAGCTTGCCTCCCAGTTAAACACAGAGAATGCATTTGCATATATAACCATGGGAGAACTTTAGGCAATTTGCCTCTTAGTCAAACACGGATAATAGAATTCAATAGATGATTTAAAGCTCTTATTTGAAAACTTTAGCTGTAATAATTGTAACTAATGGCAGAAAGAAGTTTGTCTCGTCGTTAAATGCAGATACAGTTAAATGGATTTTTAAAACAAATGAATGAAAGCCACCAATTGCAAGTTTACCTATGGTACAGTTGTAACTCATTGGCAGGGGGAGAAAGAGAAGCAGTTGGGCTCTCAGTCAAACACAGATAATTAGACTCGGCAGCTGGTAGCCCCCTACAAATACGATTAAAATTTTTTTTTATCTTATGTTTCTTATTATATTGGTATGAAAATGAATGAGAAATTGCGATTTGATCAAACAAACCAAATTACTGAAAATCAAACGTTAAATTGTAATGAATGAAGTTTAGTTAGAAAATGATTTATATTCAGCATGTGTAGAATGTAAAGATAGTACCTTGAGAATCTATAGGAAGACTTGTTGCTAATGGGAAACATAAACTAAGAAGTCTGTAGCAAATTAACAACAATCTGAACTGAAAATGTTAAAAAAGGAAAACATTAAAAATCTTTTGACCTTTGGTTTTGTCCATAGCCACTCATACCATTAAACTAACGTCATGCGCGTAGTTGCACTATCTACGTCATGCACGTAGTTGCACTATCTACGTCATGCGCGTACTTGCACTATCTACGTCATGCGCGTACTTGCACTATCTACGTCATGCGCGTACTTGCACTATCTACGTCATGCACGTAGTTGCACTGAAAATGTTAAAAAGGAAAACTTTAAAAAATCTTTTGACCTTTGGTTTTGTCCATAGCCTCTCATACCATTGAAATAACGTCATCTTCCCACAAAAAATACTGTCTGCTTCAAAAGGAGAGCATATACAAGAACACCTAAGGGCGTTTTATTTGATTTTTAGCTTATAAAAATATATAGCGGTTAAGGGGACTCTCTACCCTAAATTTTGGTCGATAGTAAAGGAGTTGAAAGAAGTATTTGAGTTAAAAGAATTTTGGGGATGATCGCCAAACCGTACAGGCTCCATCCACACCATGTGAAAGTGCAGCTTTCGTTAGGGGACGGTTTGGCGGTTTTTCTATCAAGTATTAACTCCAAACTAAATTTTCAATCTTCACTAAAATTCCCCCAAACTCAAATTTCTCTTAAAAAAGTACATTTACAAAACCTATCTCCTCCCTCAAATCTCATCCAAAAAATCTCAAAATATTCAAGAGACTTCATTCTTATTCAATCTGTGATGTGATTATCGGATTTTTCACATTTCAAAGTAATTGCGGAGATATCATCAAAAATATCACTAAAAGTAGTGAAAAAATGGTCTAAGAGTAGAGAGTGGCCTTAAATAAAAAAACAAGAACATTTTAAGCCTCAAAATGCTGAAAAAATAAGAACATTGAACCTGACTCCTGAGTAAAATTTTACTGGTTTTTAAAAACAAAAGAAAAGTGTGTGATTGTCACTATTGCATGAATTGAAGCGAGCTTGCACGGGCACATGCCAGTTTAATACCTGTAGGGCGCCTGAAATACAACCTAATACAAACAGCTATCAAAATCTTTATCTTCAAAATAATTTTTTTAACAATTTAAGACGTTCATGATCAGCAGATTTATATTTTAAAATTTAAAGTTGCACGTTATTAAATCCGGTCCAGTGTAAATATAACTAGACGTTTGTTTACTTGAGGTGTACGGGTATTACAAAGCAATTTTAAAATTTCTAATAATTGATATTTTTCATCACTTAGTGGAAAACAAACCTGTTTTGTTCTGATTGAACAAAAAAAAATTTTTTTTCACTCCACAGGTCATTATCGCTCAACTTTTTACGTGACCATTCCAAACAAAATTGCAGATTATATATAGGATAATGTTTCATCTCAGCGTAAAGTCCTTGAAATTGTGTTAAGCTGCGGAAGATCAATGTTTGTAGGTTTGTACAGAGGAAGACATCAGCAAGAACAGAAGCAGTGACATTTATCAGAAGAGACGTTAAATACGCATACTACTGAGATTTCAAGACTATCTTTGGAGGTCAACCTTAACGATTTTTAAAGAGATCCTTTCGGAATTCTGACTTTTTAAATTAACCATGAACATGAATTTACGTTCGGTCATGCACCTATTTCAACTGAGGAAATAAAACTACAGACCAGTATCTACATGCGAGTTTCCACGCACTAGTTTTCATACAAGGTTAGTATTCTTTTTCTATACATATACATATTGTATTGTATTGTATTGTATTGTATTGTATTGTATTGTATTGTATTGTTTTATTTAGATGTACAGTGCGTATCGCCAGTGTACGGGCTGCATTATATTGTGAGCAGCAGAAGGGCAATAAAACCTAGACGGTCAGGATCCTAGCGTGTTTAGACCCCAAACTGACATTTACTGAACAAACG
>JAPEIX020088895.1:0-10560 GCA_026122405.2 Zoanthus sansibaricus | reverse complement strand
ATTACTAATAGACCACTAGTAGCGTAGCCAATCAAAATGCAGGATTTGCAATAGTCCACTAGTAGGTTTATACTAATTGTTAAATAGTCCATCCATTTGCGAAAGTAATCGAGAGCCAGTATTCTAACCGTGTTAGTAGATCTCTGATGAAGAAACAAAATTGTATTTTTGAAACGGCAATACCTCCTTTGTTTATAGTTAGACATAAAAATGCTATTAAAAATGTATAAAAGCTATAAAAAAGGTAAATAAAAGTTTAAAAAGTATCCGAACTTTTTCGGTTAAAAACCATCATCAGGGATAAAATTATAACGCCGAGCATTTAAAAGATATTAAGTTATTCCTATAGGGAACAGAAGAATTGGGTGGCTTGTCATTTGTTTGTTTAAGTCCGGCTTGTGAACTGCAATCAGCATTGCCTCAAGAATTTTTCTCTTCATAATGTGTTTGCTGCTTAGGAGTACTCTCAAAAAGGTGTGATTTCCTTTGTTTTTCTTTATATGCCTGGCTTGTTCGGTCTCATTTGTTGGATTTACATGTTCGTCCGTACATATTTTCACGTTTCTCTTTGTTTCACCAATACAGCTTGATCCACAACAAATGAAGTGATTGTTAGTAAACTTATTTAAATTTTAAAAAGAATAGAGGTCAGCTTTTCATTGCATTTACAATTTTTTATAGCCTAACAAAAACCGAGGCGAACGTTTTGGAGAATTCGAGAGCAGATCAGTGATGTCACCCGAAATGCAATGGAGGGTTTTTCACCTGCTCGAAGATTCTCGCAAACCTTGACAAGATGCTCACCAGGCTATAAATGCACGGTAGACATGTTTTATTTCTTTTAAAAACTATTATTATATACTAAAGACAAACACGATTTACGAACCGTGTATGTTAAGTTATATTTCTTTCATGAAACTAAAGTTTTTACAACCTGGAGAGCGAGCTATGAAAACCTACTTTGCCAATCAATGCGCACGTGTTATCAAAAATATTTTAAACAATTATGGACTATGTTGAGCGAAATATCGTGTTTTGTCACTGATGAGCAGATTCATTATTATAGGGACCTTAACATGCGCGGATCCAAGGGAGGTGAAATGGGTGAATTTTCACTGAACTGCTGAACTTTTTTAAGGTCTCAATATACGGGAGATACTGTAAGATAAAGTCAATTTGAACACCAAAATACCAACTTTCTTCCTTTTTTCAACAAATGCACAGTGATGTTTCTTAAAGCGACAGAAAAATTGCAGAAAACATACATACCCATTTAATTCATTATACTCAATGTCAACTCTCAACAATTTTTTACAACAATGTTAATTGAACAAAATCTTGAAGGAAGAAAGAATACTTGAATGCGCCACGCCAAAACCATGCGACAACCTGAGAACAACTTAAGTTAGACGATCAGCAAAAATGCCCCCCAGTCCTTTCTTTTCAAATCGAGACTACGGCAGGTTAGAATGTAATTCGTGATCGGAGGGGTCTGCAAAGGTAAAATTCAAGGATTATTTCAGGTCGCTCTTTTAAAAAAAAACATCTTTCAAGGTATTCCAGGCCTGGAACAACGACGAAATCCTGAAATTCAAGGATATTCATTTCAATTCCATGGTGATTAAATTCCAGTTGGTGTACCAACCTTTAATTAATGTAAAACATTTGTGCCAGTGTCCCATTTAGCGGCACAAGTAGTATAGTTTTGTTAAAATAAAGTCCAACACACTGTATTTAAACTTGCTCGAATGATTCAATATTTATTTTTCTAATTTTTGATCAAGTACAATAAAAGTAAAGGAATACCAAGGCATTGCATTCAGTTATTAAGAAACTTTAAATCGTCTATGACTGGACTTGTTTTAAAAACGGTCAGCTGATATGAGACATGAGTCGACTTTGAACTGTCTAAATAGCGCAATTTGTCTTTGCTTTTACCTATTATTCAGATAGTTCAAACAATAACGAGCCAGATACGAGGCACTTGAAAAACAAGACAAACTCATATTAGATCTAGTCTATGTCACTGATAACTTTTGCTTCTGCCGGATAAGAGAACAGTTCTTCTATCTTGTTCCGTCTGTAGACGGTTCTTTTGACTGTACTTCTTCAGCTTTCCTCTTTTCGTAATGGCATTTGTTGAGTCCACGACGATTGCGGGCTATTTCGATAGCGTAAAACTGGATTCGTGTAACTGCAAAAAACAAATGATCATTAGCTAAGAATAATTTGAAAGTACGTTAGAAAACCTGACTTGTGGCCGACTCGCTCATTGCATATTGTACAAACGACTAGCTCATTATCCACTCACGTAAACTTGCATATCAAGCAATTCATTCAATGAACAAACAACTCCGCTTCAACTTTCCCGAGAACAACCTCTTTTTTATGTAGCTTGAAATGCGTTTACTCCACATAACACTAGAACCACACTTGCCAACTATTGGAAATCAGAAATCAGGACATATTCACCATTCTGGCCGATGGTGGCATGTCCCAAGCGTCCCATCAAACCCTGCTGGCTTATTGGACGCTGAGAGGCCTGGGGAAGAGGAAGGTCGAAGCAGATTGATCGCACGCTACGGTGGTGTGTGTACTCGTAATCCTGATTTCACACTCGGTTCGCATCGATAAAGTAAATTTCTTCTCGGTTTGAAGAGAAAAGACATGAAAATATTCTTTTAAAAACCAGAATAGTTACTGGCTGAAATTCTGGAAAATCAGGACGTCCCGATTTTCGGAAACTCTGAAGGTCAAAAACCAGGACAGTCCCGATAAAATCAGGACGGTTGGCAAGTATGCTACATCGTACTGTCTCCACCACCATCGGTTTATGCACTAGCTGACTGTGTGTCCATCGTCGATTATCTGGCAAGATTCTGTTCCGCCTCAACCATCCACCTCAATGTGCGCATTGGGAATCAATACCTTCTTCTCCCTGTTTTTGACCAAAAGAAGACTTGTTGAATCTGGTGCAACTCTGGCCGTTGAAGAATAGGTCCAACTTATCTCCACTTGAGTCTCGTAACTTGCATTACTATGTCCTCAACAATTCCTCGTTTGAAGAAAATTCTAATTATTTTTTTGAAACATTTGAGATAAATCATTCAGAGTTTATGATCCATTACCTTTCCCATTTTCCAAGCTTCGTTTCCTTTCATTAAAACAGACCTTACGTTTGTATTAAACAATTCTTCATCTTGGTAGATCAAGCTGGATCAGTCTTGAAGTCCAGACTTTGCTTAAACTCTTGTCCACACTTTGCAACTTTGCCTCCGGCCTTCTGTTTCATAATCCAGTCGGGAAAGATCTCCTGGGTTTTACCCACTTAAAGCTTTGAACCACGGCTAACAATATCCTTCATACCTAATGCTGTACTCGAAGCTGCGTTAGAGAAGCTTGATCATTCTAATGATCTGGGATGGGTTGTTTAAAAGTTGGTTAACTTTAACCCTGAGTTAAAAGAAACTTCAAGGATCAATTTCTTCTTTAAGAAAACGTAAATGATTCTTTTAGAATACTGTTTGGATTTTCAGAGTCCTCACCTTGTTAATACAAAAATTACAGCTTTAGTCAGTCTGTAAGGTTAGGAACATGTCCGCTGGTTACAAAGTTAATCCTGGATTTAGCGAAAATTCAAGGATCAATTTCTTCATTAAGAAAAGGTGAACGATTCTTTTAGAAAAACTTGTTAATCCCAAACTTACATCTCAAATCCTTCCCTGTAAGATCAGAAACAAGAACATGGATTAAGATTTAATTCTGGGTTAGTGCTTATCGGCTTTTGAACAACTGGGCCTCTGTCCAGATTCTTGTCCAGTCTCAATAACTTCTATATTGTTTCCTTATGCATCGAGTCAAAGACTTTTTCAAACAACAATCTATTATAATAAAATAACTTACATAAAATTGGGCTTTGTCAAATTAGCACTTACCTTGACGAAATGAAGCATATATTTGAATCAAGATACACAAATGTGGATTGTTTTTGTTTTATTTTTAACTTCATTTTGGAAAAATGATAGATATCTTTTCATCTATATAACCTAAATTTGTTTTGGAATGGACCAGTCTAAAACTTTGTCGTCGGTCCTTTTCTTTAATATGATACAATATCTTTTGTTAAATGGCTTCTGGTTATGCAAAGTTCCTTCTTTATATTGTTTCAAAAAGCTGGCCACAGACGTTAAAATTTTTCATGTTGTGCCACTTTAGCCAAAAGAAGGAGTGGAGGAATAAAACGTTTTTGACACATTTTTTTAATAATTCTTTTTTTTAATATTTAATTTTTTTGCTCAAAAGCGCAAGGCAAGCAAATTTCAAACAATGCAGTTTTATAAGTTGTAATTGAAATACATTCTCGATCAATTCCAGGACCAAAGCAAGGAATACCTAGGGGCGAGCTAGATGCGACTGGCATACTGTATACTTCACAACACCCAGTAGCGTTCACCTACCTATGATCGTGTTTTCTTCATTATACCTTTTCTTGCAGTCTAGCCTGTAACAAGGATTTGAACAACAAACTTAACTTTATCTTAAATTCTTAAAATGTTTGCATGTACATGAACTCACATTCTTTTGACAAATGGTGATGACCAAAAAAAAATTTTAATCCAGACTTGTCTATATCACCAGTTTGTTATCACTATACCAACTCTCTATTTATTTCCCATGCATTTACTCCAACGAACGACTATAGTCCGAAACGTCAGTCTATTCCACATGAAAAATAATATGCGTGCAGTACCGCAAACGCATTATTTGTTTCACGCGCGTGTGATTTGCACCTGTCATATATTCAATATTCTTGTGCCCTATTTTTGTGCTACACTGTAAGAGAACACTTTTAACACACTATAACATAAACCGTTGTCACTCCGGCACTGACTGAAACCAGCAAACATTGTTTTAGAATTATGCGATTTGCGAACTAAGGATTGTGGATCGTAAGTCGCACAAATTTTATGCGATTTGCGAACTAAGACTTGTGGATCGTAAGTCATACACATTTTATGCGATTTGCGAACTAAGACTTGTATATCAAAAGTCGCAGAAACATCGACGCAACACCCCAGTTATGATGTTTAGTAACTACCCTGAATTATATATAATTTTTTATATCAAGGTCTAATATATTGTCACTTGCTTTAATGCATTAAGTTTGCTTTTTATCGTTGATAGCTTAGTTTTGTTTTACTATATGCTTTTAAAGTCTTGCTTTATGCTATGCAAGGACTTTATTCATTATTTCAGAACTTATAGCCCGTTCAAACAGATCAAACATGTCCTATCAAACATTATTAAACATTGTTGGATGCAACATGTCTAACCCATTTGAACAGCAACAATCAAACATATTAGACGGTGTTCGCTATTGGACGATGTTGGATAATATATTGGATGAAGTTTGACTTTGTTCAAACTTTTCATCCTACATTGCCGAACATTTTCGCTTCTGTGATCACAAATACACCATACTTTCATGTCAGGTACCAAAATCCAACCATATTGTTGGAAACGTTTGAACGCTCCAGCATCCAACACAATCCAACACTGATCAAACACCATCCAACACCACCTAACAATGTTGGATAATGTTTGAACAACATGTTGGATCCGTTTGAACGCTCCAGCATCCAACACAATCCAACACTGATCAAACACCGTCCAACACCACCTAACAATGTTGGATAATTTTTGACCAACATGTCTCATCTGTTTAAACACTCCAGCATCCATCACAATCCAACACTGATCAAACACCGTCCAACACCATCTAACAATGTTGGATAATGTTTAACCAACATGTTGGATCCGTTTGAACACTGCAACATCCAACACTGATCCAACACTGATCCAACACTGATCAAACACCGTCCAACACCACCTAACAATGTTGGATAATGTTTGAACAACATGTTGGGTCCGTTTGAACACTCCAGCATCCATCACAATCCAACACTGATCAAACACCGTCCAACACCACCGAACAATGTTGGATAATGTTTGACCAACATGTCTGATCCGTTTGAACACTCCAGCATCCAACACAATCCAACACTGATCAAACACCGTCCAACACCACCTAACAATGTTGGATAATGTTTGACCAGCATGTTTGATCTGTTTGAACACTCCAGCATCCAACACAATCCAACACTGATCAAACATCGTCCAACACCACCCAACAATGTTGGATAATGTTTGACCAACATGTTTGATCCGTTTGAACACTCCAGCATCCAACACAATCCAACATTGATCAAACACCGTCCAACACCGCCTAACAATGTTGGATAATGTTTGACCAACATGTTTGATCCGTTTGAACACTCCAGCATCCAACACAATCTAACACTGATCAAACATCGTCCAACACCACCTAACAATGTTGGATAATGTTTGACCAACACGTTTGATCCGTTTGAAAGAGCATTAATTAATCCATCGCAGATCAGCTCCCGACAAAGACTGGTACTCCGCTCATTTACCGACCTCGTAAGGATGGACAGCTGAGTCATCTACTGGTAAAATGATTGTCACAGAAATATTTATATCCTCCAAAGCCTGAACTCCGACCTGGTACCTGTGAGTTGGAAAGCAAAATTCGTACCACATGACCAAATTTGTGGCCATTAGCTTTGCAGCGGCATTTTCACGAACGTTTCAGGATAGAAAAAACAACAAGGTCGATGGAAACTAAAAACAAGTATTACACAAATTCTTCATTTGATTCTAATTTATGTTCCTCATTGTCTCGAATTAAGTTTTGTTCTTCATTAGGGGAGCCTGAAATGGAACTACCATATTTCTCATCTCCGTGGCCCTCAACTGGCGGTGTTTTCACAGGCATATTTAACGGGCTCTTAGAGCTATCATCAATGAGTTCTCTTGAGCCCCTCAGAGGAGTATCATAATTTTCACTGCCGCTCTTGGGACGGTCATAATTCTCCAAATGCCCCCTGGGAATATCGTAGTTTCCAAAATCTAAACAAGATAAAAATATAAAAATAAAAACAATGATACTACTGTAATTACAAAAACATATCATCATTATTATCACCATTTATCAACAACATCATCATCATCACAATCACTATCATCATTATCACAATCATCACCATCATCACCATGATCATTATCATCATCGCCATCACCATCATTATTATCATCATCGCCATCACCATCATCATCACAATCATTATCACAATCATCACAATCACCATCATCACCATCATCATCACCATCATCATCATCACCATCATTATCACCATCATCATCATCACCATCACCATTATAATCACCTTCACCATCGTCACCATCATCATCACCATCATCATCATCACCATCATTATCACCATCATCATCATCACCATCATTATCACCATCATCATCATCACCATCATCATCACCATCATCATCATCATCACTATCACTATCATCATTATCATCATCATCGCCATCACCATCATCATCACAATCATTATCACAATCATCACAATCACCATCATCATCACCATCATCATCACCATCATCACCATCACCATCATTATCACCATCATCTTCATCATCACCATCATCATTATAATCACCTTCACCATCGTCACCATCATCATCATCACCATCATCATCATCACCATCATCATCACCATCACTATCATCATCATCATCATCACCATCATCTTTGTTTACCATCCCTAGTTTCCCACTCCTATGGTTGCACGTGAGATGAGCCGCCTTCACTGTTTTCTATCCTCTGCCATATCTTTTGTTATGTTTAGCTTTCTCATGTCTTCTTCCACTACCTAACTCCATGTCTTACTTGGCCTGCCCACTGGCCTTCCACCTTCCACTTCCAGCTCCAGCGCTCTCCATGGTACCACGTGGGGCTTCTAAAACACCTTGATTCTTGGTTCACCTTAGAGTTAAAATAATAAAAGTAAAATAATTTAGCAATTTACTTAACCTCAGTTGTAAAATTGACTAATTTAAAGGTTATTAATGGCTTAACAAAATGTTCTTCAATGTATTTTACTGTCAGCTCAAGTTTTGTGTTGTGTTTATGGCCAGGAATCAGAAGAGATGAAGTCAGTAGATCTGGATCATCGGCTGAAACAGACTGAAGGTGAACTCAAGCGTCATGAGCAAGAAATCGCTGATCAAGATGAGGTAAAGTCATAAATTGCAACAGCAACGACAGCATTCATGTTTCATTAGTTTTATAAAAACTACATGATTGTTCACTCCAAGACGACTTTAAAAATGACTCTATAAACTCTTAAAATGCTTTAACAGTTTTGTGAAAACAGTCAAATGCCATCATTCACTCACAATCTGAAAGAAGCTGAGATGAAGATCATGCATGCTTGCCTCAATCACAGAAATTATGAAAAAAAAATTAAAAGAGTTTATATGGTTTTGGGCGACGTTGTCTCAACAGTAGACTTGTTTCAATGGATTAGGAGCCATGTTTCAAGATCCATAACGTGGCCTGTTTTTACTCTAAAAACATCAAACTTGGTCCAATGACAACTCTCAATGTGATCTTTTATGTGGTAGTGTCAGATTATCGATTGGTTAAACTTTGAAACTCGCCCCAGTTCCCTGCACAATTTCGGAGAGGTAAAACGGTTCATGTTGTTTTACTTAGCTGCACAGGTTAAAACTGAAGGAGCTGGATGCTGTGAAGGAGAGGAACAAGCAGTTGATGGAAGAAAAAGATGGAGTCAAGGCAAAGGTAACCACTTTGACTTAGTTGTTCAAGCGTTGAGTAGCACTACAGTAATTCAGTATTATAGGTAAAGATAGCACCTGTGCAGTGTGTTTCTTAAGGCTTGGGAAGTGGGGTACACTAAGTGGGAAAGGAGGTACACCTGGAGTGGGTACGAGGTCATCAGGCGCCGAATGCTCAAGTATCTAGAGAGGTCTGGGTACATCCCCAGAAGATGGGGAAAATCGGTAAAGCCATCGGGGAACGTCGGTTCAATGTACCGGTGTGCCAGCCTTAAGAAATACACTGCTAAAAATTAAAATGCATTTCATTAATTTGCTATTCTTACTTAAAGTATTGAGAACTTAAGAAACAACCATATTTATCTAGTATCTCATTTTCTGTTTCTTCAATTTAATTTACAGGAAAACCTTGGAACTCTAAAAGTTAGCAAACTGCAGTTTGAAAGAGAACCTTTAGTAGAAATTTCCAATCAAAATATTGCTAGAACAATAAAAACAAGACAGCAATCCAGAGCAGAAAAAGAAGTTGAAAATGTTTTTCAAAAGCTTTCATTGCCAAGAACAAGTGAACTGTTAAAAAGATGTCCAAAATGCACTTCACCTTCGAGGAATGAAGACAAGAAAAACCTTTATTTGTGTGACTTTTGTGGATTGGAATTCTGCTCAAAGTGTTTAAAGGACTCCAAACTGCACAACACAACTGACTGTCCTGGTCTGGAAATTTTGCAAAGTAAAAGAAAAACATCAAAAAGAACAAAAGATACCATTGGAAGTAAGACCAGCAGGTCCCGAGTAAGGAGGCTATGATCTTAGCACTTTAAAATAGTTTTCAATTATGGTTAGTAGTTAGTAATATATGAAATTAATTTTGAATAATTAAATACTGAAGTACGTAGTTTCAGTATCATTTCATTTCAAATGAAATCTATTTATGGTGCAGAAAGACCACTCCTGTTAGCCTGTGCGAGAAAATACCCTTTTTCTTGTGGCGGTGCTACTCCCAAGAAAGTGTTTGCTTTTGCAGTATGTGCTGTCTCTTCTTGTGGTTTACTCTAAAGTTCTGAACTATGCTCTCAATGGTGTACAATTAATGTTAAGAAAGCATTAAGCTGATGTTACCTGAGGCAATTTTTTGTGCAACTTGTCTCGCAATGCCATTGTGGAACGAGTTGCGCGAGCGATTGCAACTTAAAACGCCCCATGCAATAGCTAAAATTGTTGCAAGACAAGTTGCAGACATTATTGCCAAAATTAAAATCCTGTTAGAACTACTTTTCGCAATGCTTTTAGTTACAAAATTCAAGTTGCAGGAGCCATTGTGCCGTGTAACACCCCCTTTGCAACTTGTCTCGCAATGGCATTGCAAGACAAGTTGCACAAAAAATTGCCTCGTGTAACATCAGTTTTAGTATAATTATAGTAGAACTTGTCTGAATTGGAAAGCGACACAGCCCTGGCCTTTTAACACTTCAGTCCAACTCAGAAAGTTAACTGGTAACAATATGAGCTCACATTTAAAAATAGAAGGTGGGGTGACATTTTGTGAGTGCTGATAGTGAAACATTTCTGTTTTAGAATTATAGTTAGAAAGATATTTGCTTTTATAGTCAGATGGTTTTGTCATGGTGGCTATGTTAGTGCTATACCACAAAAGAAGTTTGTTCTCTTTTGTCACCAGCACTAATATGGCTGCTCTGTCTAAAAATCTCATTTGAAATGATGTGATAAATAGAAATATTATTGTTAAATCTTGGGTAAGTTCAAAATAAAACCAAAATATTTTTTGTTTTAAATTTATTTTAAAAAAGAATATAGAAATATGAA
>JAPEIX020088824.1:0-10562 GCA_026122405.2 Zoanthus sansibaricus | reverse complement strand
TAATGTTTCAAGGTCAACTGTCCAGGTTTTGTTGGCTGAACTTGATCCAGAAGGAACGCTGCAAAGAAAAGCTCATCACCTTAAAAGGCAAAAGTATTCCAATCCTGGACTGAATTTCTGCTGGCATTCTGATGGATACGATAAACTTAAAACCTTATGGATTTCCGGTTCACGGTTGCATAGATGTATGTACACGTATATACTTCAAAATACATGAACTCTACAACTAAAAGAACACACGCCACTGACTGATGTTATTGTTTAGAAATTTCTACAACCTCTTCTCCTTTTCAAGTTTTTCCAACTCCTTTAAAGCTTCGGTTGTGCATTCAGAGCAACTATTTTGTCTATGTTTGCATATATCGCTCTACTCATCCCAAAGATCTTCATCCTTGTTTTCATTTTTCTTTTTCTGAAAAAGTGCGCGTAAAAATTTAGTTCAATCTTACAAATGGATAAAATCATTTTTGTACAGGCTATTTTTAATTTTATAAGCTGAACTTAATTTTTTTATAAAATGTATCTGAAAATGAGGCGAGATATAAATAAAATAAAACATCTTTTTTGACCTGCATTGTTAAAGATATATAATACTGACCTTGCTGGTCCTGCTAATACTGTAATCTTTGCCATACTTTTGGCGGTTATACGTCCACAGACCAGTGCACATTAAATGCACGCAACTTCCATAAACTCGATTTACCCCGTTTTACTGTTAATATAATTACTATAAGTCAAATTTGGAAAATACAACCTATATAGTTCTTCAATATGATAATAGGAACATTTATTCTTACAAAAAATGTCAATATAATTGAAATATAATTAAGATTCGATCCATAAAAGCACTTACTGTGAGATGGAATTTCTTAAAGTAATAAGCTCGCACCATCTGCTTTGTTGCCCCTAAAAAATTCTCCTTTCTACCTCCACTCAATGTTACTAGCTTCTCCCTCATCTCAAAGAGGAAAAGGTCTAATGGAGGGGGCCAGTTCTTCGTTTCTTTTTGAAACATGTATTCTCTCGGCTCTCCAATGCTAGTTTTTTGTTCTAAATCCCACAAAAATTTTCCGAAAGATAATAAAAACGGATTTTTGTATGGTTTTTTAGGGGTGCTACTGCCATTGTCATTTAACTGCTTTTCCTCCTCACTTCCGGCATCATTGCTTGCATCATCATAGCTCCACCCAAACTGTTCAACAAGGGGCTAGAGTTAAAATCGTCGCTCATTTTCTTGTTCCGAAAAAAATTAGCTCAGATGAACGCCAAAAGCGGCAAGACGAACTTAAACTCATTCATCTGTACTTTGAACCTTCCTCAACAACCAATTAAAATTCGGTTTTGGGTAGTCCCTGAAATACCATTTGGTACCCTCCCTATTGACTGCAGTAAAAGTATATAAGCTAGTAGATGCTATGCCAAGAAAAAGTTCATTCTTAGCAGTAAGCTAGCATAACAGCAGGATATTTTTCAGTCGAATTGGGAGATCTTTATTTCCTTTCACTTTCATTTATTAATTGGACATTACTATATTCTTTTTATTCTTTGACATTAAAAAGTAAAAACTTTCCGTTTTGAATAAATGAGTGTAAGCGAATTCCTCCTTTCAACATTTTTATTAAATGGTTTATTCAAATGCGTAAAATTTTCAACTGGCATTTTCTTATCAAACAATCAGTCAAAAAAAGGCAGAGAACTTTAATGAAATCTAGAGTTACGAATTAAATATATTCGTTTAAAAAGCAAGTATAGAATTAACTACTTATTAGCGAGCGAACCTGTTTTTCGAAACTCGACTTGAATTATAAATAAAAAAATTCAAAACAGAATTGCATGTTATAATGCATTCGATAGGAAACACCCAGTCGGTAGTGCAATAAACCATCAAACTATGCCTAGTTCTTCAAATTGAATACATTTTGTCTAGACAAATATGACATCACTGTCTGAATTTTACGGTTCATTGTGGCAGAAACCGTGTTAAAAACTCAATGCGTTCTTGTTAAAAAAAGTATATTTACGTATGTTTGTCACCTATTTTTGTTCATTGAAATGATATACATTTTATTAATTAATTGCAGTAAGTAGCTGCATATTTTTAACTGTAAACTGAAAAAAAAAATTTTTAATTTGACATATAAAATAGCTCGAAGCTTCATCTTAAAACAGGATCGAAATTACCCAATCAAATAGAAGCATCAACAGTTTGCTAACCTATCACATTCGTTTCTGTATGCACTTTAATGTTTCTTTTGTGGAAAAAAGTCTGACCTTGGACTTTGATCTATTGCGTTTTTAACAAAATATTTGCAACACTTGTCTAGTGTTATATAAAATCATAAGTAATAAGAATAGCAGTTTTTTTTACCGCAATTGTTTCTTTAGAGCCTGATAATTCAAAACGCCTATATATAATCATAGAAAAACTTCTTAACTCATTGTTAGATAATCTGAATTATAAAATTTGTTGTTCAAACCTGGATGAATAAGCCAAAAATCTAGAGGCTGATTTTTAGTTCAACTAGCGCTATATAACTATCTCAATCAGTTTAACGCGCTACGAAAATTCTGTTGGTACAACTTGGAAAGCACAGCTAATATACCAGTTATTACGCTGCTAGTGCTATATTAAGTGACGTACATTGGCGTAAATTTTTTTTTCGTCTTTTTTACTTGTAGAGTGAAGTAGTAAACCAAAGTTACTTATAAGAAATTCTAACATTCAGTCCGGAGCAAACTTAATGCTTTAAAAAAAAACGTAACTGAGTATTCTGTCAAGCCCGATCGAAATTTTCAAATTAACATTGCACAACACCTCGTTTCCAGCAATCAGATTTCTTTTTTTCCGCCTACGTCTGAGGAAACATAAAACCAGTTTTTTTGTTTTCTGTTTGAATTGTTAAATCTGAATCTTGAAATGGGATTGACAACACACCGAGATAATTTTCCAAAGTTTTGCCGAAAATTACAGCATTATGTAGTTTCTCTTGCTTTGTTGAAATTTTGCGGCTACTCTTATTAAAGTCCCTACTGTATATCGCTTTTTATGTTTTCCTTTATCCATATAGAAAGTCATTTAAAGTACGATACGCTGCTTTTTCCGATGTTCGTTTACAGGGCAATTTCAGATAAACAATCACACAGAGGTTGGAGTAATTTGGCTATGATCAGATGATCATAGCCGCTTTATTTAATAAATCCCAATAAATGTTTGGATATTACAACATTTGTTTATTTTTTTCATTTTGCCCAGTAAAGGTGAGGGCAGAAAACCGCCACAGCATAATTATTAAATTAACAATTATAGATAATGAAATAATTATGCACACCCCAACCCAAGGAAAAAGCAGCGCAAGAGCAACTATGAACACAAATACTAATCAATACAATAAAATTATTTAACACACGTGGTTGTCCAAAAGATAATCGATTTAGATCTGCTGCCCTTGCTAATCAGACTGGGAACAACCTTGAACATTAACAACTCATTATTTAGTAACTTACTTCAACAAGAGTTAATGCAAAAATGATAATTGCCCCAAATCTGCTTCCCTTCCTAATCAGATGTAGAACAATTTAAAACATTATTTGCTCCTAATATAATAAGTTGCTTAACCATAGTGGTTGTCAAAAGATAATTGCTCCAAGGCTTGCTAATCAGACTTGGAGCAATTTTCAATTGCATTGGAAATATTTTGTGAAGCATTGTAAGACCTATGATGATAGCCATACATGTCAGGTTCTGCTGCCCTTGCTGATCAGATCTGACATCAATGGCATTGTAGATAATAAGATAGAGCCCTGTCTATTATCTTGTTTGGAAGTTAACTATATAATTTTATGTATGTTTAATACATGGAACTAAAATTAATGACTCAGTGATTGGAGTCTTATGTATTTCAAAAATGCATTTGATTTCCATCTCTCCATGGCTCAAATCTGCCCATCAGACATCCCTTTTTGGGCTGCGTAAAAAGCAGCTCAAATGCGAAAGCTGTGGCCCTTGTATCTGGCAGGATCCAATCCACAGTATTTAAGGACTGTAACAAGCTTGTCATTGAAAATTGACCTAGCAACAGAACTACCATCTGGCACTCTAAACAAGGCCCCCCTATCATAGCCTCTCAACTGCAAATAACTCAACAAATGGTCAACTGGACAAAAACTAGTTTGACGAGACACAGTTAAAGAAAATGGTCTTTGATTATAGCTGCGTTTAAATTGTAAAAATGTAACCTTTATGGAGTCCACATGATTGTTATGATCCAGAAGCCGTGAAATTTGATGTAATTGAATATTGTTTCCAGTAGTGGAAGCTGTAATTTCACCAATTCTTGAAAAGGTGTAAAAGGCAAACAAGCACATTGCCTTAAATAAACTCCTGTCATACAATGAAAGGGACATCTCATCAACTGATCGAACTATCCGATGTAAAATGGCTAGTGTAATCGGTAAGCGGCAGTCCAAGCGCAAATGGAGCTTTCCATAACCTTTGAGCATTTGAATAATGAAAAATACTTTTGTAGGATCAGAAAACCCAGACAATTTATGGGTGTAACCTATTGCAGATATATATGTGTTAACCGTTGAACTCGCATACTTTCTTTTATATAAGTTTGCAATAAAGAGTGCTATAGTTGGAGGAGAAATGGGCATGGTAGTTGGCGTACCTGGTAAATTGCTATCTATAAACTGGTAGAACGACTTCCATGCCCTTTGATATGTTGGAATAGATGATGGTTGCAAGCTGGATTGCACTAACTTTGATACTATCCCCACAAGTTCTGAGGCAGCAGATGTTGAGGGATGACTGTTGGGGACTGAGCCATGGATGATGGTGCGGAGTGAAGAAATGCCTGAATCTGTAAACGAGATAGTGAATCGGCTAGACAATTCTTGGACCCTGGTACATGTTTTGCTTTAAACAAAATATTATGCTTCAAACAGATTAATACTAATTTTCGAACGAACTGCACGAGCTGCTTGTCTTTACTGGTTTGTTTGTTAATGACATGAACCAGGGCCTCATTATCCGTAAAAAACAATATACACTGGTTCTTCATTTCATCCCCCCAAAGTAATAAACTAAGTACAATGGGATAAAACTTTAAAATTGCAATATTACAAGAAGTCCATTCCCCTGGCCAAGCCCCATAGCACCATTTGGAACCAAAAATAGCACCAAAGCCTAAGGCGCCCGATGCATCTGTATATAGGTTTAAATGGTTGGAATTATACCATCGGTCATCAAGAAACATTGATACACCATTGTAAGCAACCAGAAAATCTTGCCACACTTTTAAGTCCTCTTTTACTTCCTTTTTTAAACGAATAAAAAAGAAAGGGGATTTGATGCCCATTGTAAGGTCTATCAGCCTGCGAAGAAAAGCACGACCGGGGACTATAACTGAACATGCAAAATTTAAAAGGCCAACTAAAGACCTTTTTTAAAGTTGCCTTTTTTCTCTTTCGAAAGTCAGAAATCAGTTGTTTGCACTTTTCAATTTTATCCTCAGGCAATCGAGCCTCAAATTTAGTGGCATCCAACTCAATTCCCACGAAAGACAAAACATTGCTGGGGCCAAATGTTTTTTCCGGTGCCATTGGGACTCCCAGGTAATGACACATCTCTACAAATAATGTTATCTGTTTTTCACACAGTGCAGAAGTAGGTGTAACAACAAAAAAGTCATCGAGAACATGAATCAAATGATTGATTTTCAGTTTATCCTGAGCAATCCATTCCAATGCAGAGCTAAATAACTCGAAAATACTACAAGAGCTTGAGCAGCCCATAGGCATACATTTGTCATAGTAATAATTTTCTTTCCAAATCATCCCAAGGACATTATAATCATTTGGGTGTATTGGAACTATCCGAAAAGCATTTTTTATGTCAGTTTTACCCATAAAACAATTTTTTCCCACTTTTTTAATTAGATGGATAGCATCTTAAATGGTTGCATACTGCACACTTGAAAAATCGGCAGGAATACCATCATTTACTGAAGCACCATTTGGAAAAGACAAATGGTGAATCATTCGAAATTCACCAGGTGTCTTCTTAGGAACCACACCGAGTGGAGAAATAATAAAAGGAGAATATGGTGGTTCATTAAAGGGCCCAGCAATCCGACCTGCTAAAATTTATTTTTCAAGTTAGTTATCAACTACTGACATGTTTTCCAAAGCTGACTGTAAATTATGAGAAGAACGTGAAAGACGCTGACCTTGAAAATGTAGTTGAAAACCATTTTGAAAACCTGAAACTAGTCTCTCTGCAATGGAAGGATCATATCCAGATAAAAGAAATTTCAATCTATCAACCCTAACAGGGGTTGGCACGTTATTTTGGGTGTGTGTTGCTTTGCTGCACTTTGGGGGCCTGGTTGTTGTGTTTGTTAGTTTTTTGGCCACGAAAGGAACAATTCTTTGCGAAATGTGACCCTTCACATTTATGACATAAGTGTTTGTAAATGCACCCACTGCAGTCTATCCCCTTACTGAATTTAAAACAGTACCCAAAAGGTTTTTTGTCTGCACGAGATTTTATACTTGATTGTAAAACTTTGTGAGAGGAAGACTGCTGTGAACGCATCCACAATTCCCAATGAATGCAATCCCACCGAAAAGAAGTTGTTTGGGATTGTCTCATGAAACGAAAATTTTCATCGTAGAACTTCCAGTTATGGCCCCGGTTTGCTAGATCTTGCACAACCTCCCCATATTTCATAAAGGCAGGGGCCTCATATGGAAATTTTCTGCAATACACACCCACAAAAATGTGAAAACACTGAAGCCAAGTTTCAATATTTAAAAATTTCTTTGGCTTTAAAACTGGCTCTACGCTTATTGATGGGCTGTCTTGTGTATTTTTAACTGACAGATGAAATCTATCTTCCAGAACTGGATTTTTTAGCAAAAGAGAAATGTCGAAATACTCATTGTTCCATATCTTGGCCCTCATTTTGTCTGACACCCTAGCATCAATTGATAGGCTTGGCGAAGTGAACACATTTGCAGACATATCAGATAAAGTATTAACACTCTCTGGTGGCATACCTGTGATCACAGACTGGGCAGTCATCACTGCATCAGCAACCAAAGTGTCTGGCTGTGTCCTTGGAACGGTAGGAGGAGCAACCAATATAGGATCTTCCACCAGAAGCTAAGGATGGTTGGGACAACTGAGTCAAGCTTTTTGTGACTTTTTCCGTGACTTGGTTGACAATAGTTTCAATAACCTCATCAGGAATATTCCACTGCGCCGGAGTTTGGTGGCGTGGTTTGTTCTAGCCCTGTGCCTTTACGAGAGCGTCGTTTAGCTGGAACAGTAGCTGTGGTGGCTGCCACTCTTTTTCGCTGACCGTCTCACAGTAGACATGTCTTGTTATTATCTGAAAATAAAAGAAACACACTTTGGCAGATTTTGAATGCCTTGCAAATGACCTCAAGGACTATTAAAATAGAGAATATTGGCAAGGAAAAAGGAGTCAACAACAAAGGTCAACATGCAACAACAAAGGAGGTAACCTCCTGACAAAACAATAAAGGCAAGGAAATCCTGTCAACAACAAAGGTTGACGCATTAGCCTCCTTTTAACGTCAAAATAACAAGAGGTAACCCTCTTATAAAATAATAATGGCAAGAAAAGCTTGTCAACAACAAAGGCCGACGCGTTAGCTTCCTTTTAATGCCAAAATAAAAAGAGGTAACCCTCTTATAAAATAATAATAGCAAGAAAAGCCTGTCAACAACAAAGGTTGACGTATTAGCCTTCTTTTAATGCCAAAATAAAAAGAGGTAACCCTCTAAAAGTGGAAAGAAGACATTCCATCATAAGTGTAAAGCACAAAGTACAATATATAATTACGACTCTGAACAGACATAACAAAAATACTGCTGAAAAAATTAAATAACAGAATAGTTACTGTTTATCATAGACCACAAACAATACTCGTCAAATGCAAGCAGTGTAAGAAATTTGAGTAGATCCTTAACAAACATGATTTCCCAAAAGCAAAATAGCCCGTGACCTAGAAAAATTCGAATTGCAGTAAAAATTGAATAAAATTAACAAACTTAAAGAAACGACAATGCTTTCATAATCGCCCCACGATAACTACGAAACAAAATGGTACTACCCAGAGGAATTTAAATGAAAAAAGATTCTTTTCTCTCTCATTAGAGTGCGAGTACACAGTTACAACTTACACCGGCGATAAATGGGGAGCTGGAACTGATGCAAATGTACTTATTACCATATATGGTAAAAAGGGAGACTCTGGAGAGCGCCAGCTGGATAATGACGGAAACAACTTTGAGAACTCGTGGTACGTCATTTAAGTTAGAAACTGAATTAAATAGGTAGCAAGCATTCCGTTATTTTTGTTTGCAAAAACAGCAGTCAGTAGGTGTCCATAGTTCTGCTTGCCATTACAACTACTTTTGCGTTTTCTTTACGTTTTTTTTTCTCATTCCTTCCTTTCTTCCTTCATTCTCACTTTATTATTAACAAAATCATGGTCAATATTATTTGTTGCAGAAGATTTATTAGCAAATGTTGGCGACAAAATTTCTGCACCAATTAAATTGCGCTGATAAACTATAGATTAAGTTATAGATTTCATTCAAATTCAACTGCGTTCCAACTAAATAAAAAGCAGGAACGGAGCTGGGAAGGGGAAGGGGAAGGACGTAAGGGAAGGAAAGGGAGGCAAGGGGAGGAAGGGTGAGGAGGGAAAAGGAAAAAAGGGAATGGGATGGGAGGTAGGGAAGGGGAAAGAGAGAATGGGATGGGAGGGAGGGAAGGGGAAAGAGAATGGAATGGGAGGGAGGAAAGGGGAAAGAGAAAATGGAATGGTAGGGAGGGAAGAGATCCTGCTATTAAACTTATTTAACTTAATTTTGATAAAATTCACATTATTTCCGTTTACAGTGTTGATGCTTTTCAAGTCAAAAGTTCGCATCTTGGTAAAATAAGCAAGATCCGAATTGGTCACGACAATACAGGGTTTGGGGCGGCCTGGTATCTTGACAAGGTGAGGCTCTAGACTATGGTTTGTATCTTTCTTACACTTCATTTGCTTGATAGCAAGATGAAACGCAAAGATTTTTAAATACTTATCTTTTTGTTTGCCGAGCTTTTGTTCCATCTGTTTTTCTTTGTATCCTTACTATTACCATTGTTCATGAATATCTTTCTCAAGCTTCCTTTCTTCCGTCCGTCCGTCAGTCTTTCATTTTTATTCCTTATTTTCATTTTAATCATCGCTATTTCATTATCATTCATTCGTCATCGTTCATTCATTATCACTTATTCGTTTTCATTCATTTTATAATTTGCTCACTCATTGACCAATCGTTCGTTGGTTTTTATGTTTTCTCCTTGGTTAAAACTTGTTCGTCCTCCATCTTATTAAAAGTATTTTTCATCGATTATTTTTCTCAGTGGCTTCGAAAAATACAAAAGTAACGCAAAACAAGAATTGCTTAAACAAACTAAACTACGTTCTTTCAACAGGTCACCGTGTCTGACCCTGTCGACAGCAAACTATATGAATTTCCGGTCTATCGTTGGTTTCCAGACGAGACTGATGGCTCATTATTTACTGATGTTGCTGTGCAAGGTATGATTAATGCATAGGCTACAGATTTCCACAACCATTGCAGCTTCTGACGAATTATCTTTTGAAACAAACCCATTGTTGTTGTATTGGACCTTTTGTGACAGCTAGGACCCTTTAACCGCTATTGGCATATAAAGGAAAATTGTATACGTCCGAGGTTGTTGATAGCCCTGCAAGAGTGTTAATTTGAAAGCTAAAAAACATCCTTTCTGGAGCCGTGCCCTATTGGACCCTGTTCTTATCCCCAGTTTCTACAGTATCAAGCGGATGAGAGCTTTTAACTTCCCCTGGAAGGCACACTAATTCATGGCAGGTTAACTCCCAGCAGACAATGATACTCATTTGACCGACCTCGTTAGGATGGAAAACTGACATGAAGGTCAAACAAATAATAGTTTCCTTAGAGCCGGGTATCGAATCCAAAACTATAATTAAAAAGCAGGATCTAATCAACTGCGCATGCGCCAATTGCGCCATCTATATACCTAATTAAGTTCCATTATATTCAACTTCATATAAGATTATAAAAACCATTAGCCATAATTTTTCCAGTTTTGAAATACCAAATGACCAATTTGATTACTAAGCCTCCCCTCCCTCATAATTGCAGGTGACACAGAAGAGGACGAAGGAGACAAACCAGCCGAGTACGAATATACAGTGACGACATACACGGGCGACAAATGGGGAGCTGGAACCGACGCTAATGTACTTATTACCTTATATGGAGCGGACGGTGATACAGGCGAACGTAAACTTGATAACACAGGAAATACGTTTGAAAATTCGAGGTGAGGGGTATTAATAGTTTCTAGTTAGTAAAAAAAAAAAAAGAAGAAGCTAAATCCTTTACGTGCCTAGTGGCCCATGGATGCCGGCGCTTATCTCCGGTTTCTGTAGTGTTAAGCGGATGAGAGTCTTTGACTCCCCCT
>JAPEIX020088791.1:0-10563 GCA_026122405.2 Zoanthus sansibaricus | reverse complement strand
TGTACTAACAATTGCAAGTTTTTAACAAAATGAATAGTTACGATTGAATAACCGCTAAAGAGAAGTACCTATAACATTCTTTCTTAAAAATTGCACTGGTAATTTCATTATTGGTTCACTATAGTGTCCCCATGTGATACCGCTGACCTCATGGAGTGGTATACGTAAAAAAACAATTCGCGCAGCGTCTTGTTAGTCCATGATCATTATTCTAAGGTGACTTGGGTCAAATTGTATATCGAAAGCTAGAAAAAGTTGCCAAAAGGTAAAAAACAAACTTTAAAAAGGGCTGAAATTCTCAAAAGTTGCCAAAAATATCAAAATTTGCCAAAAATATCAAAAGCTGCTGAAAAGTTGCCGAGCAACTTGTGGCTAGGCCTATCCACGGTTGTTTTTATCAGTAGCGAGATTCTAAAACTTCAATACTGTCAATTGATATCCGAAATGTTAAAAGTTTATTTATGATTATCTCTTACCGATTGGTGTTTCCTGTTAGAATTTTACATATCAAGATGTTACCAGTATTAGTGTCAAAACCGTTATGTAAACTGATCCGAATCTGTAATATATGCCGACAATTTATTATTCCCTGCATTTAAACCATCCGCACTGCAGTGTTAAGAACAGAGGTCCTATAAACGTGAAGCAATGACAGGGCTGAGCTCAATCGCATTGAATCTGCTACAAAAGAAGTCAGGAATTAGTCATTTTTGAATTATGTTTAGTAGTGTTTCTAAGTGTCACGTCCTTACTAGGGAACACTATGGTCTGTGCTGTTGTGCTCAAAAACCATCGACTACAGACCATACCCAACATGTTCGTGGTCGCTTTGGCAATCTCCGACATTGCCGTAGCTGTCCTAGCCATGCCTCTAACTGCAGTTGTTCTTTTGTGGGGCAGGTGGCCTTATGATAAGGATTACAAGTTTTGCCTTTTCATGGGCTTCTGTCTTTTTCAGTGCGGGTGCTCATCCCTTCAGATGATGAGTCAAATAGCAGTAAACAGGTGAGATTATCGCTATGCATAAACAAGCAAAACTTATTCCGATAAGCTTACCATCCTTCAGTGCGGGTAGGTAAATGAGTACCGTAGTCTGCTGGAGGCTAAACTGCGATGGATTAGTGTCCCATCTAGGGAGAGTCAAAGACTTATCCACTAAACACTACAGAAGCCGGGGATAAGCGCCGACTTCATGGGCAACTAGGCTAGTAATCATAAAGGATTTAGCAAGCTATAGCTAAACACTACAATAAGTGAGATTATAGTTATGCGAAAACATGCAGAACCCAGCAAGTATTAATAAAATCTCTTGGTTTAGGTTTATGTTAAACGTAAACACGCAAGGTGGGTACAGTTTTCGCAGTTACGAAATCTCTGCTTTACGACCAAAAGGTTTTCGATTGATCCGCTTTGCCGAGATTTGAATATTTGTGAGACCGTTTCCCCCTCAGCCAACTCAGCTTTCCATCCTTCTGGGGTAACTAAACGAGTACCAGTGTCTGCTGGGAGCTAACCTGCGATTAATTGGTTTCCCGTCCAGTGGGAGTCAAAAACTCATCCACTAAACACTAAAAAAACCGGAGATAAGCGCCGGCTCCATGGTCTACTAGGCTCGTAATTGATTTACTCGCTAGCCACACAGTAGGTGACCAGTGTGTACTCGTATTTTTTTTATCAAAATTCTAGTTACACGGACCACATTTTTGGTCACTGCAACTTGTCCCACGAATCAACTAGGTTTGATTTCTGGTCGCAGGGACCAAAAGTTCCACAAATTGGTTAACTTTCTAGTGTGTAATAACAAGATGTGTCAATAAACGATACCTCCGGGATATACGGTGCTCGCTACCCGGCTGTATCCAGCTATTCTCCGTATAAGGAATATTGTTGTGGTTTCTATGTTAAACCGAATCGGTTTAAGACAGAATAAACGAAGCCTACGAAAGATTTTTACAAGATCGTTCCAGATTGTACGGAGCAGATATCGAACAACCTTTGATCGACGACCATGTCCTTGACATGGATTCTTTTAACGAAGAAGAGATGATAACGATTGAGCATCAAGGCTGGGAAGAACTTCATCGGGACCGGAATGACATTCACATCGATCCTGATGTCCCGCCTTTACTGCCAGCCTTAGGCCAAGTCGGTGGTGGGTCCAATAACAACAACAATGCCGAGCGACCTTTGTTCATGTTCCGATTAGGTGGTGTCATGGACCGTCGTTCTCCTGTGGTGGGTGTCCACGAACAAGTCGTGCCGGTCTTTCTACGACAGAACCAAGTCGACGATGCCCCTCATCGAAACGTGGCCAAAGAATTAGGCACGGCTCTCGTCGGAGCCCTGCAAGCTCTCTTCGATCGCTACGAGCGTCAAGGGCAACCGTTGGAACCTCGCGACAAGCTGTATTTCAGCATCGGATCCCAATTTTTGAGAAATGTCTACGACGGATGGAACCTGACAGTGGATGAATGGTCCAATGCCGATAACAGCCCACAAGTGATGGACAATCTATCGAAACTTTTGAACTCCAGCGAAAGTTTACGCATGGACCAGTCCTTCACCCTCAGTCTCGTCGTGATCCGAGCTCTTTCGCGTGGAGGAGGCAAGAAACGAAAGCGTGCTTGTGTAGGAGAAGCGAGTGCTACCACCCTCGTCCAAGAAAGACAATCGCTCATAGAAATTCCTCGCGACGACAGAAACATGTGCTGCGCTGAAGCTCTGTGGACCGCTTACAAACGAGCCACTCTGTCCCAACAAAATTTTAATTGACAATATTGTACCAGCAAACGCAAAAACGACCTTTTCAGAGCGAGTGCGAAAGCTTTCAGCGAGAAGTCGGGATTCCTCTCGGAACCTTGTGTGGCCCCGAGGAACTGGAACGTTTTGCTGCCCATTTCGGTCGTGAAGTAGGGTGTTACATCGTAGTCATTGACAATGATCGGGGCCGTCAAGCCTATCGCTACGGTCAGGGCACCTCCGAGTACAAAGTCTTGGGCTTGTTCTTATAACACGACAATCATTACGTTGTCCTCCAATCCTTCAAGGGTCTTTTCGGCAGCCATCATTACTGTTTCAAATGTCTATATCCCTACGAAAAGCAAGGTCTACACCGATCCTCCAACAACGAAGATCATTGCCCACTATGTCTTCAAGACGGATGCGAAGATTACGTACGGTACCGTCAATCTCAGACCGAGTACCGAGAATGTGCCATGTGTCGCTGCAGTTTTTACGGACCTAATTGTTTTCAACAGCATCAACGTAAGACCTACCCTGGACGAGACGCGGATCCTACTCATCTACCTGTCTGTCAAACAGTTCAGCGTTGTCGGTTCTGCGGCAAGCGGTCTGTGTATTACGGTCGCGACATGTATCGACCTACGCACAAGTGTTATCATCACGAGTGTCCGTCCTGCAAGGGCTATGTGGACCTCAGCACCCATCGGTGCTACATTCAAACGGAGGCCCAGATGTAACAACGCCGCAAACAACGACGAGAACAACGCCAACAGCAAGCTGAACGTCGGGCCAGAGCTCAAGGTTACGATCCTCAGCGACGTCAAAGACAACAACAGCAGCAACAACAACAAAGACCTTCCTCTGAACCCGTAGAAGAAGAGCAAGACGAAACGATGAGCGTGTACTTCGACATCGAGGCCATGCAAGTCCGTGAAGTTGACACTTTGAAACACGAGCCCAACCTGCTCGTGGCCGGAACGGACTCAGGAGATCTTGTCCACTGGCGCGGTCCCGAATGTATTCAAAACTTTGTGACCTGGCTGGACCGATTGCTCGGCGACAACGATCGGACGACGACGACGACAGCAGCAGCAGCAACAGTAGGCGACCCAAACGCAAGATCATCGTCGTAGCCCATAATTTTCAAGGCTACGATAGTTATCTCATGATGCATCGTCGAGCCCGAGATCTCACTCCCATCGTAAATGGCGGGAAAGTCCTAGAATTGAAAGTCGGTAAACCGGGTTAAGAAGCCCTTTGATTCATCGACTCGATGTCTTTCTTACCTATGTCTTTGGCCAAGTTTACGGACACCTTTGGGTTCGACGAAGACAATGAAACTCTCGGCTTGAAAAAAGGGTTCTTTCCCCATTTCTTCAATACTCCTGAGAATCAAACGTACCGAGGTCCTTTGCCTGCTCGCGAATTCTACTATCCCGAAGGCATGTAGAACGATCGCTACGACGAGTTTGACAAATGGTACGGAGAACAACCCGCGGATTACGACTTTGACTTGTCCAAAGAGTTATTAGAATATTGTGAATCCGATGTCAGACTTCTTCGTGCGGACTGTACCACGTTCCGTCGGGAGTTCCACCAGTTGGCCCAGTTCGATCCTTTTACGCACACGATCATCGCTTCGGCTTGTTCCCGGGACCTCCGTAAATCTCGTCTCGAACGTAACACCATCGCTTCCGAACCCGTCCACGGCTGGCGTCTGCAATCCAATCATTCTACGGTGTCCATCGAATGGTTGGAGTGGCAAGGACAGCAACTAGGTTGACCCTTACAGCACGCCCGGAACGAAGGCAAACACGTCATCCGACTCGACAACAAACACTACCGCGTCGACGGATTCGATCGTCAGACCAACACCGTCTACGAATTCTACGGATGTTTCTATCAAGGTTGCCCTAAATGTTATCCCTTGGCCCGATCGGAGCGCCACAAGCAACTGCAAGACCGTAACTTGGAGGAAGTACATCGCGCTACTCTCTACCGTCAGCAGCGATTACAAGCTTCGGGTTACCCCGTCTGCAGCATCTGGGAATGCCAGTGGGTCCAACAAAAACGAGACCGTCCCGATTTGGAGGCCACCGTACGCTCTTACCATCTCCAAGATTATTTGAATCCTCGGGAGGCTTTCTTCGGGGGCCGAACCAATGCCGTACGCCTCTACGTGAACGACGAGTCTCTTCACTATTACGACTTCACCTCTTTGTACCTGTGGGTGAACAAGTACGGTGAATATCCCATGGGACATCCCACGTTCCTCTACCGACCAGAACCCGATCCCGAATTCACCACCTACTTCGGCATCGCCAAGTGCACCATCTTACCACCTTCCAATTTGTTTCATTCCGTCCTGCCGTATCGTTGCGGTAACAAGCTCGTCTTCCCGCTCTGCCGGATGTGCGTCGAAGATAACATCGACCTCCCGCTTCTCCAGAAGGAATGGATATGTCACCATACTTCCGAACAACGCGCCTTGACGGGTACGTGGTGCACACCCGAACTGAAGAAAGCGGTCGAAAAAGGGTACCGAGTCCTAGACTTGCACCAAGTGTGGCACTTTCCTCAACGTCGTTGCGGTCTCTTCAAAGAGTATGTCAACACTTGGCTGAAAATCAAAGAAGAGGCCAGGGGGTTTCCTAAAGGGTGCGACACGCCCGAGCAACGACAACAACACGTCGACGATTACGAGGAGCGTGAAGGCATTCGGCTCAATATCGACAACATCCGTAAGAATCCGGGCAAACGCACGGTGGCCAAGTTGATGCTCAACTCCATGTGGGGCAGATTCCGACGTCTGGACAAGATCCACGTGGAGGAATTCACCGATGCAAGGGACTTACACACGTTCTTGACCAGTGGACGCTACAAAAACACCTACATCAGCCCTCTGACCGAAAACCGCGTCGAAGTACGCTACAAAATCCATGACGACATGATCGACGTCAACCTCAACCTGAACATCTTTGTCGCGTGCTTTACCACCTGTCACGCTCGACTCAAGTTGTACGAAGAATTGGAACGAATCGATCGACGTGTGGTGTATTTCGACACGGATTCGATCATTTTCACCAGAGAGGGAGACTATCAACCCGACCTGGGCCAATATCTAGGCGAGTTCAAGGACGAATTGAAAGGGAATCACATCGTCGAACTTTGTGCGGGCGGACCCAAGAATTACGGTTATCGTACGTCCAACGATAAGGTCGAAGCCAAAATCCGGGGCTTCACGCTCAACCGGGAAGGATCCCAACAACTGAACTTCGACATCATGAAGAACAACGTCCTGTCCGAAGTTCTTCAACCGACCGACAATGGTCAAGCCCGTCACCTTTCCGTCCGAGAACGTCACAAGATCGTGCGTAATAATAAAATTTACGACCTGTACACGCAGCCCCGACATAAAACGTATCGTCTCGTGGCCAACGAGCGTGTATTCCACCAAGATCATCCCGACCCGTTCCTGACCTTTCCGTACGGATACAGTGACGTCGATCCCGAACACTTAGCCCTGCTACTCTCCTAGTCAAGGACACAAAAAAAAACACTGAACTTTTTTTTTTATTCTAAATATACATTTTTTATTGTAAATATATTAAACATCTTGAGCAGGATACATCTGCGAGTGTTTTTTTATACATTTTCTTGTCGAGGAACGATCTTTTCTTTTTCCAAGTAGCGCACCGCCTTGCACAGCGTTTCGAATGACCTGTGCTGTTCTTCTTCGACTTTTTTGGCATGCCGCCACATGGTCAACACCCAACGTACTTGAGCTTCTAGGGTATACGCTTCTCGCGATTGGTAGCTGGCCAGTTCACCGAAAATGTTCAGACGGACTCTTTCTTGGGAATGCCCTATCCATTTCTGCCAAAACTGTTCGACATGTTGGATGTTCCAGGCACGGCAATAGCCCAGCAAATCCTCGTACTCTTCATCATCATCCGTTTGCTCACTTTTATCACAAAATTTTTTCACTGTTTTGCTGTCTTCCTCTTGTTTGATTGTGCGTTTCAATCCTATCATCTTGCACACTTCACAAAACTGATCACACTTTTGGGGTTGTTCCGCTTTTATACATGTTTCTGGTTCACAACCTATAGGTTCTCAGTTCTTTTTTCCCTTTCACAACCATTGACACATACATCACAGGTTGACAGTCTCATGGCTCCATCCATCTTATGACATATTCTAAACACGAATGACACCGTCACATCTTCGTCCAGTTCTTTGGCCGTCCAATCGTCCAACATCTTTTCCAACTGTTGGCATTTATAGTCGAGGCGATCTTAAGACTTCTGACCCATAGCTGTTTTCCTTCTCTTGACTCTTGGCTCAACACTTTGGTCTTGCACTCGTTCCTCTTCCATTTCTAGCACAAAAATGAAGTTCGGTACCTGGACAGCTCTTTTTCTACTCTTATCCTTCGTGACTTCATCGTAAGCCTTCGGTAGCTCAACGGGTGGAGCGGTGGACTTTTAATCCACAGGTTGCGGGTTCAAGCCCCGTCCGAGGGACGGCTGTGATGGTATAATGGTGATTATCTGGCGCTGTGGCCGCCATGATCCGGGTTCGATTCCCGGTTACAGCATTTCTTTATTCTAGATGACAGGTAGGGGTATTCTTAAGTGTCCCACCCACAACAGTTCACGGTCCTTATGATCCTTAGAGGTTCGATCATAGAACCTCAATTCATCTCCTTTTTTACAGTGATGCGAATAGCTTTTTGGACAGTGATGGATGTATTTTGAACTCTATCCTCGATAGAGTTGATGTCTTGGTTCTTTTAAACCGTTTTCAAAATTCCTCCATTGACATCCATTCAGTGTCGTGTATTGAATATCATCTCTTCCCCTCACGTTCTTATGTACTATCAAGTCTCGGCTGCCTTTTAAACGGTAACAATTTCTCCGGATCCTTCTCATTTCTTTATTTCGTATCTTTTGCCACACTTCTTTCCTGGCTTTCTCTTTTCTTTTCCTTTCCTCAGCATCTTTTCTCCATCTTCTTTTCCTTTCTTCAAGGTCTTTCTTTCTTTCTTCACATTCTTTGAACCTCTCTCTCTCAATTCTTTCTTCTCCTTTTCTTCTTGCACTTTCTTTAAACGCAACGATCTTCTTCTCCCTGGCGCTTCTTCCATTTCTAGCGCCACAATGAAGTGAGCTCCCTTGACCCCTCCTTTTTTATACGAGCTTTCACGAGCCTCGGCCACCCACGCAACAAATCACCACTTCCTCGCGGGATGGATTCCTGCCACGTGGCAAACACCAAAGTTCGCTCAAACTTTGGAAAGTGACACGATCGTACTCTCGCCCAGTCGTCGGTCACCCACGAGTCAAAAAATGAAAAAACCCTTTTTTCCTCCTCTCCCACCCTCCCTGCGGCCCCTATTTGTCACCCGCGTTGCACCCCCCTGGCCTGATCCCAATCCCAATTCTCCTTACCACCGTGACGTCATCCTGGACTCTCTATCACTAAGTGTCCTGTGAAAAAAGAACTTTTTTGTTAAAAATTTCATTCGGCACACATCTCCGCTGCCATGGCAACCTCCCCTTCCTCCCCATTCCAACCCTAACCCTATGACATCAACCTCACGTGATCCTTTTCTTTGCCTATGACGTTATCCGTGGTGAACAGCTGATTCCCCACCAACAATGATTCCCCGCCAACAGCTGAGCGATCAGCTGATCCATCACCATGACAACCAAAAAAATCCGCAAAAAATGCTGCGGTTTAGGGTATAGTACTACTCAGAACCAAACAAAAAAAAGAGCAGATGGCATGTGTTTATTTTCACAATAAAATATTTAAGCCATTACCTAAATGGTTGTTGTTTTAAAAAAACGTAGCCAGAGGTTATACTACTCAACTTCTGTTTTAGCAACTACTAAAACAATTCATATTTACTTGCAAAGTTCAAGAGTTATGTAATAATACCAGCAAATCCAAATCTATAGTGCATGTTTTTGCGTTTTTGTCTATACGCGACAAAAGAAATTTGCAACTGCATGGCGCTCTGCAAACTGACCAGATTCACGGATTACGGCGGTCTCAACTTTCCATAATTTGAAATCGATTACGTTTTAACCAAAGTGTCCAACAACTTTTGATTTTTAAAGAAATCAATTTTTAACGTAGTGAGTTGCGAATACTTTTAGAAATTATTGCATTTTTGTTTTATCAGTGATACTAAAAGCTGATATCGGTGACAGTAAACAAGGGATGTTTTAGTGCAACTGGCATCGAAACGCCATTATTAGACAAAATTAATGCAAAGGAGTGTTACCAGGCTTATAGCAACAATTTGAGCCATTACACGAGGTGCTACAAGCTCTAATGAATCGTGCAACTTGTCTCAATGGCGTTGCGAAACAAATTGCCCGCACAAAAAACGGTCTTTTGTAATATCAGCTACAGGCAAGATATCGTTTCACTGGAACGAAGGGCTCTAGTCCGAAACGTTAGTTTTGTACACTGGAACTTTTCAACAGCTGATAACAGTGATACCTTTCATTTCCAAACAAAAAAGGAGTTGAAAGAAGTTCAATGTACACAGAAATATGCATTGCCCAGATTTGAACGAAAAAATGCATATATGTAGGCCGCCTTTCTTAAAAAATCTTACGTGCTATGGAAATAAATAATCTCGTCTACAATGAGGTTGTGACCAGCTGGTGGTTAGAAATACAGCTCTAGTCAGTTAGATTTCCAGTTTAAAATACAGACTAAATAGTTTTATTATCGAAATCAAGGTTATTTCTAATAAGTGTTAACAGGAAATTTGTCGTTAGTAACCGACATTGGAAAAGTATCGTTGTTACATAATACAAACTTAACTATTTAAAGTAAAGTTTAGGAAATTTTGTTCCGAAGTAAATGTTCTAGACAATGATCATTGAAAAGTTTTTTGCGATGAGGTGCGGATAGAAAACTCTCGGTATTTTCGTTTGGCAACATTTTACGGAATATACAATAGCTCTAATCAGTTATCAGCTCTCTTTGGAATGTGAATAGGTGAATGTACACCGAGACACGAAGCATTGTGGCATACAGATCTTTTTTTTTATAAGATCCAGTAAATTTTGCTGAAGCTCGTTGCTGTTAATTTTTTTGCTGGCTGAGACTCAATTTGTTTTAAATTTGTTCTTATGATAATTATTTTGTGAGCTGTTTGAAAAGATGAGATATCAAAACAAAAAGACAAGGCAATGAGACACAACGCTGATAGCTTGTATTTGAGTTCTGTCCATTTTATCCAAGATTATCGATCATGCACTGTAATCATTTCAATAAAAATGTGAAACGGCGCTTGTGTTTTAATGTGCACATTGCGAACGCAAACTACTAGATTCATAAAGTTTCAACTAGAAACATTTTCACTTTTTTTTAGCCTCAGCTTGAGTTTGTTCTTAAATTGTTTTTCATTTTTGGCCAATCTGAGCCTCATTGTTCTTATAAAATTGTTCGTACAACAAAAAACGTGTATATATAGAGCTAGACATTAAGGGGTATAGCTGATTTAGTATTTGCCACTTTATATTTAAAGAAACAATAGTTTAATTTTTTTTTCTACTTAAAACGCGGGCGTCTTGTCACGTAATTAGCATTTTGCGACGTTTGTGTACACTCTTCAGTCTTTTTGACACTCGTGGATTTTTAATAAATTCTAAAAGAATTTTTTTTATCAGTATTAACTGTAAAACCACATTTGCTACTCACTTTCGCTTCGCTTTAAGCTAAAATGTCCTGGTTTGAAACTATTTTGAACTGGTAGAAAGTGCGGCGCCGTTTTGACTTCCGGCGCTAAATGCA